>JAKJMR010004775.1:0-12433 GCA_024449315.1 Daboia siamensis | reverse complement strand
AAGACCAAAAGTATCTGGCTAATTCCCGATTGGGAACACATTTTGCATCTTTTGCCCTGGACAAGAAGGCTGGAGTGGTCATTTATTTAAGAAAAGATTTTTCGGCTAGATTAATTGAATCAGACAAACAAGGGAGATATGTTAGTATTGAATTAATGCTGCAAGGAAAGAAAGTTCTTCTTATTGGATTATATGCTCCAAATCAACAACAGCAAAAGTTTTTCAAATTTTTACATCAGAGACTAATTGAATTGGATTACAAATCTGTTATTATGATGGGGGATTGGAATGGAGTTTTGAACCCATCTGAAGACAAGAAGGGATCCTTCAAAAACTTTTCTAATTCAAAATTGCCTAAAGCTTTTTTTGATTTGAAGGAGGATCTGGAACTAAGAGATGTATGGCGGGAAAGGAATATGAAAGACAAAGATTTTACTTTTTTTTCAGATAGACATAAATCTTTCTCTAGGATTGACTTTATTTTAATTACTACTGATCTTTTCTCTAGGGTTAAGAACGTTAAGATTTTTCCTAGGACATTGTTGGATCATAGTCCTGTTTGGTTGGAGTTTTTTGCTGAAGATGGTAGTAGAAGATCCTGGAGACTGAATGAAAATTTATTTACAAATGAGGTGTTCTTGCAGAAATGTAGAGAACATGTGAAAGAATTTTTTGTTATAAATATGCATAAAGGTACATCGATGGGAATGGTTTGAGACACCAGTAAATCTTATATGAGAGGGGTCTTGATTTATATGAACAATGCTTATAGGCGTAAGCAAATGCAAAAACGTATAGATCTTGAGGAAGAGATTAAATCTAAGGAGAAAGACTTTATTTTGAATCCATTGGATAATAATTTAAGGATTTCGATACATTTATTGAAAGAACAATTTAGTATGCTATTGGCTGACCAAGTAACAACTAATTTGCGTTATGCTAGACATAATACTTTTTGTAACGCTAATAAGCCTGGTAGGTGGTTGGCTTACCAATTAAGGAAGAAACAGAAATCACGTACTATAGATAAAATAGAATATAAAGGAAAAGAAGTCTATCAACAAAAGCTGATTAAGAGGGGTTTTTTAGATTTTTATTCGAAATTATATTCTAGAGAAAACATACAAGCTTTAGATATAGATAAGTATTTACAGGAAGCTCATTTTCCGAGACTTTCAAAAGAACAACAACTTGAGATGAATCGCTTAATAACATCAGAGGAAATCTCTTTAGCTATTAAACAGTTGAAAGTGGGCAAGGCCCCGGGAACAGATGGATTAACAGCAATTTATTATAAAATGTTGTTGGTTGAAATGATTGAACCTTTAAAGATCTTGTTTAATGAAATTCAGACTGGAGGAGCAGTTCCTCCATCTTGGAGGACAGCTTTTGTATCATTGATTCCAAAGGAGGATCAAGACCTTACTCAACCTAAAAATTATAGACCTATATCACTTTTGAATACAGATTATAAGATTTTTGCTAAAGTATTGGCTAATAGATTAATGCAAGTTTTAAAACAAATGATTCATAGTGATCAATCGGGATTTATATCTGGAAGGTATATGAAATATAATGTAAGACAAATTGTAAATTTGCTTGAATACTTGGATAAGAACAACCATATAAAGAGGATATATAATGTTTTAATTGAATTGGACTCAGAAACGGAATTAGTTAAAGATTGTATGATAAAGTGGGCACAAAATATCCAGGAACCAATTCTGTTGGATACTTGGGAAGTAATTTGGGTTAGAAATGTTAAATTTACTCAGGCTCAAAATTTAAGAGAAAATTTTTATAAAATGTTTTATAGATGGCATCTGGATCCCCAAAAGTGGTCTAACATGTATCCTAACTTACAGTCTAAATGCTGGAGATGTGGTAGTTTAGAAGCCACCTATTTTCATATGTGGTGGACTTGCAGAAATATAAAAGCTTTTTGGGTTAAAATTTGGTGGAACATTCAAAAGATTTTTAAGAGAACGATAAAAGTTCTCTCCGCAATTGTTTTTATTGGGCATTGTTGTAGATTGTGATGTTAAAGAAACCAATTTGATGTTGAATTTGATAACAGCAGCACAGTTACTGGTGGGACAATACTGGAAGAAGGATAGTTTGCCTACTATAGAAGAATGGGTGTTTAAAGTTTTGAATCTTGCAGAAATGTCTAAGATTTCTGCTTATTTGAAGGATCATTCACAAGAAAGATATATTTCAGTTTGGAGGAGATGAATAGATTATATTCAGAATAAATATGGGACTAAAAAGTTCCGTTTAGCTTATGAGTAGATTTTAGAGGGATATTGTTATTAATTTTAGGGTTAGTACTTTGTATGTATCTATGTTAAAGGGGAGTTAAAGCACATTATGAATTTGGTTAATTTTATATTATGGATAATCTTTAGTTAGAATATGATTATTATAACTATAACCCTGTATTCAGCTCTGGGAAGTGGGGGGGGGGGGGGAAGGGGGGGGGGTGGGGGGGGGGGGGGTTTTGGGGATGTATTGTAAAATCTTTTTTTGTAAAACTCTTTAATAAAAAAAAAAGATACTGGAGGATCTGGACAGACTTGACAACTGGGAGCTATCTAACAAAATGAAATTCAATGGTGAAAAAAAGTAAGGTTCTACATTTAGGCAAGAAAAAACAAATGTACAGGTATATTATAGGGGGTACCTTGCTCAATAGTAGTAACTGTGAGAGGGATCTCAGAGTCCTAGTGGACAATCACTTAAATACGAGCCAGCAGTGTGCTGCAGCTGCCAAAAAAGCCAACACAGTGCTAGGCTGCATTAACAGAGGGATAGAATCAAGATCACGTGAAGTGTTCATACCACTTTACAATGCCTTGGTAAGGCCACACCTGGAATACTGCATCCAGTTTTGGTCACCACAATGTAAAAAAGATGTTGAGACTCTAGAAAGAGTACCGAGAAGAGTAACAAAGATGATTAGGGGACTGGAGGCTAAAACATATAAGGAACAGTTGCTGGAATTGGGCATGTCTACTTTAATGAAGAGAAGGGCGAGGGGAGACATGATAGCAGCCTTCCAATATCTCAGGGGCTGCCACAAAGAAGAGGGAGTCAAGCTATTTTCCAAAGCACCTGAAAGCAGGACAAGAAGCAACGGATGGAAACTAGTCAAGGAGAGAAGCAACCTAGAACTAAGGAGAAACTTCCTGACAGTTAGAGCAATTAACCAGCGGAACAACCTGCCTCCAGAAGCTGTGAATACTCCAACACTGGAAGTTTTTAAGAAGAGAATGGACAGCCATTTATCCAAAATGGTATAGGATTTCCTGCCTGAGCAGGGGGTTGGACTAGATGACCTCCAAGGTCCCTTCCAACATCATCATCATCATCATTATTACTATTATTATTTAGGAGAACAGAAAGAGAAAAATAAACAAGAGGGTGAAGGTGAAGGAACTGCTAGAGAACAGAGTATTACGAGATCGACTAGACCTAAATATAAATAATGGAAATGGAAAAAGAAAATTGAATTTTCTCAGTGAAAGTAAATGGACTAAACTTCCCATCAAAAAGAAAGAAAAATTTTAGGAAACTACAGAAATTGAATATAGATATAATTTGTTTGCAAGAGACACATATAAAAGAACACCATCATAAATTATTGTAATATCCAAAAATTGGGAAACTTTATTATGCATCAGCACATCAGAAAAAAGAGGGGTTGCTGTATACATCAAAGAGACAATAGATTCTAAATTGGTGTACTCATATGAAGAAGGAAGAATTGTAATGGTAGAAATATATCTACACCAAAAACAAACATTGTTGGTAGCAATCTATGCACCAAACAACAATGAAGAAAAATTTTATCAGAGCCTACATAGAAAAATAATAGAAATGGAGTACCAAAATATTTGTTTAGTAGGAGATTTTAATGCGATAGTAGATGGAACAATTGATTATAAAAGCAGTAAAACAGGAAAAACTGGAAGAAGAAGATTACCTAGGTCCTGGGACATTTTTTTATATGACAGATGAAATTGGAATACAAGACGCCTGGAGAGAAATTAATCCAGAAAAACTACAATATACTTTTTACTCAAATTGCCAAAAATCCTGGTCAAGAATTGATATGATTTGGATGACGTCTGAATTGAGGATGAATATACAGGAAATCGAGATAGAAATTAGGTGTCCAGTTCAGCCCTTCTACCCTATTGAGCCTCCGTGCTATCAGCCCCCTCTACCACAAAGATCCTGCAGGAGAAGGGCAGTGTGGACAACCGTGGGATCTGGCAGGGTGAGATCTGTGAACCATAAACCCAAAGCTTTTGCTGTGTCCCTGCACAACAGATACAGTGCCTTTTCTGACCTTGATAGGGACATCAAGGAGACAGGTAAAGGTATCTGTGATAATACAGGTGAAACTCAAAAAATTAGAATATCGTGCAAAAGTTCATTTATTTCAGTAATGCAACTTAAAAGGGGAAACTAATATATGAGATAGACTCATTACATACAAAGCAAGATAGTTCAAGCCATGATTTGTCATAATTGTGATGATTATGGCATACAGCTCATGAAAACCCCAAATCCACAATCTCAGAAAATTAGAATATTACATGCAATCAATAAAACAAGGAGTGTACATAGAACAATATCAGACCTCTGAGAAGTATAAGCATGCATATGTACTCAGTACTTGGTTTGGGCCACTTTTACAGCAATTACTGCCTCAATGTGGCGTGGCATGGAAGCTATCAGCCTGTGGCACTGCTGAGGTGTTATGAAAGACCAGGATGCTTCAATAGCGGCCTGCAGCTCTTCTGCATTGTTCGGTTTCATGTCTCTCATCTTTCTCTTGGCAATGCCCCATAGATTCTCTATGGGGTTCAGGCCCTCCATAAGGAAGGAAAGCCTCAAAAGGTAATTGCAAAAGAAGTTGGATGTTCCCCAAGTGCTGTATCAAAGCACATTAATAGAAAGTAATGAGGAAGGGAAAAGTGTGGAAGAAAAAGGTGCACAAGCAGCAGGGATGACCGAAGCCTGGAGAGGATTGTCAGGAAAAGGCCATTCAAAAGTGTTGGGGACTTTCACAAGGAGTGGACTGAGGCTGGAGTCAGTGCATCAAGAACTACCACACACAGACGGATCCTGGACATGGGCTTCAAATGTCGTATTCCTCTTGTCAAGCCGCTCCTGAGCAACAAACAACGCCAGAAGCGTCTTACCTGGGCTAAAGAAAAACAGACCTGGTCTGTTGCTCAGTGGTCCAAAGTCCTCTTTTCTGATGAGAGGACCTTTTGCATCTCATTTGGAAACCAAGGACCCAAAGTCTGGAGGAAGAATGGAGAGGCACACACTGCAAGATACTTGAAGTCCAGTGTGAAGTTTCCACAGTCTGTGTTGATTTGGGGAGCCATGTCATCTGCTGGTGTTGGTCCACTGTGCTTCATTAAGTCCAGGGTCAACGCAGCCGTCTACCAGGAGATTTTGGAGCACTTCATGCTTCCTTCCGTAGACGAGCTTTATGGGGAAGCTGACTTCATTTTCCAGCAGGACCTGGCACCTGCCCACACTGCCAAAAGCACCAAAACCTGGTTCAATGACTGTGGGATTACTATGCTTGATTGGCTAGCAAACCCGCCTGACCTGAACCCCATAGAGAATCTATGGGGCATTGCCAAGAGAAAGATGAGAGACATGAGACCGAACAATGCAGAAGAGCTGAAGGCCGCTATTGAAGCATCCTGGTCTTCCATAACAGCAGTCCCACAGGCTGATAGCTTCCATGCCACGCCGCATTGAAGCAGTAATTGCTGCAAAAGTGGCCCAAACCAAGTACTGAGTACATATGCATGCTTATACTTTTCAGAGGTCTGATGTTGTTCTATGTACACTCCTTTTTTTATTGATTGCATGTAATATTCTAATTTTCTGAGATTGTGGATTTGGGGTTTTCATGAGCTGTACGCCATAATCATCACAATTATGACAAATCACGGCTTAAACTACCTTGCTTTGCATGTAATGAGTCTATCTCATATATTAGTTTCCCCTTTTAAGTTGCATTACTGAAATAAATGAACTTTTGCACGATATTCTAATTTTTCGAGTTTCACCTGTACTATTAAAAGAAATATTTGGAAAGTTAGAATCAGAACTACAAAAAAATCTGCAGAAAAAGACTTTGAAAAGAGAAATGGAAATAGTTAAACATAAACTAAACCTGTTGGACTCAGAAAAAGTGACAGAGCAGATAAAGAGAGCAAAACAATTTTTTTTGAAAATGCAAACAAACCAGGAAGATGGTTACCTTATAAACCTAAAAAACAGAAAGAGAAGAAAATGGTACATAACTTAGTGCATGGAAAAGGCTGTCTACAATTTAAAAATGAAGAAATAAAATAGAATAAGGAATACTACAAGGAACTGTATGATAAAGAGGAAACTTCAAGAGAGAGAATTGTTCAATATCTAGAAGAAAATAATCTTCCCAAAATCCCAGAGACATTTAAAACTATGTTAGAGGAAAGGATTACAATGATGGAAATATCAGAGGCCATAAAACGACAAAAAAATGGGAAAACAACGGGTCCAGATGGGCTACCAGCAGAGCTATAAAAAAAAATCTATTCTATTAGAGTTCTATTAGATCTCTCAGCGGCTTTTGATACCATCGATCATGGTATCCTATTGCGGCGTCTCAGGGGGTTGGGAGTGGGAGGCACTGTTTTGCAGTGGTTCTCCTCCTATCTCCTGGGCCGCTCACAATCGGTGTTGACGGGAGGGCAGAGGTCTGCCCTGAGGCCTCTCATTTGTGGAGTTCCTCAGGGGTCGGTTCTCTCTGCCCTCCTGTTCAACATCTATATGAAGCCGCTGGGCGAGATCATTCGTGGTTTCGGGGTGGGGTATCATCAGTACGCTGATGATACCCAACTTTTTTTCTCCACCCCGGACCAACCCAGTGATGCCCTCGCAGTGATGTCCCATTGCCTGGAAGCGGTCCGGGTCTGGATGGGAAGAAACAGGCTTCGTCTCAATCCTGCCAAGACTGAGTGGCTATGCATACCGGCATCTCGGACTAACCAGCCTATTCCATCTTTAATGATGGGGGGTGAGGTGTTGCCCCCTGTCGATAGGGCACGCAACTTGGGCGTCCTCCTGGATTCGTGGCTCAGTTTTGAAGACCATATATGAGCTGTGAACAGGGGGGCTTTTGCCCAGGTTCACCTGGTGCGCCAGTTGCGGCCCTACCTGGACTGAGATGCCCCACGCACAGTCACTCATGTGCTCGTGACCTCCCGATTGGACTACTGCAATGCTCTCTACATGGGGCTGCCCTTGAGGACCACCCATAGGCTTCAGCTGGCGCAGAATGCAGCCGCGCGGGTTGTGATGGGGGTTTCCTGATACTCCCACATAACACCTCTTCTCCGCGAGCTGCATTGGCTTCCGGTTGCCCTCCGGGTGGGATTCAAGGTGGTGGTGATGACCTATAAAGCCCTAAATGGCTTGGGTCCGGGATATTTGAGGGAACACCTGCTGCCGGCATCAAGCTCCCTTCGTCCTGTGCGCTCCCACAGGGAGGGTCTTCTCAGGGTACCGCCGGTAAAAGACTGCCGGCGGACAATACCCAGGGGGAGGGCCTTCTCTGTGGGTGCGCCTGCCCTCTGGAACCAGCTGCCTGCGGAGCTTAGGACCGCCCCCAACCTTCGTTCATTTCGCCGGGACCTGAAGACCTGGCTCTTCGAGCTTTCCGGCCCAGGCTGAGAGTTTTTAATTGGGGTTTTTATATTTTTTCAAGGGATTAAATTTAATTCTTTTAATTGTTTTTAATTTTTGTATCAATGTTTTAAGTACCCTGTACACCGCCCTGAGTCCTTCGGGAAAGGGCGGTATATAAATTCAATAAAATAAATAAAATAAAATAAATAAAATAAAATTGGAAGATTGAGACAGAGGAATATAAGCAACAACTATCCAAAGAACCGACAACTCTAAAAGTACAAGGAACTATCACTATGGCAAAAAAAACTTAAGGACCAACAACAAACTATGGGAAAACTTTATACTCAACTTTTGACTCCATCAAAAGAGCCTATAACTTTAGAAGTATACTATGTACAAGATAGTGATGCTAACATAGAGGACGTGGAAGATCAACAAAGACAGTTTTCTGAAAGCCTGGATAGCCAAGCATTAATTAAAAAATTGGATAAGACTCTTTACTTAAAGTAGATGAACCCAGTCCCAGACAGAAGAGGAATCCAGACCGAACTGAAGATAAAGTTTTTAGAGCAAATACAGAGACTAGAACTAACAGGGCAACAACATAATGATTGCAAATGGTTTGGTTTTTGTGGATCACTGATGGCTAGATGGCCTCGTTCGATTCAAATAATATGTATTGGAGTGAAGAGAGACCTATCTGGCAATTCAAAGGCCTTGGTTTGGAAACCTGATTGGCAAAAAAAGAAACCCAGAGTTATATTTAAAAAGTGGGAGGAGCAGGCTGAGGCAGGCCAGGGCCCTTCAGGTTTGGAACAGGGAAGGCAGAGTTCAGGCGTAGAGCAAGCCCCTCCCCACCTGATCCTAGAGCAAGGACAGCAGAGAGGAAGAGAGAACAACGGAGGCAGGCTCAATTGCTCGGGAGGAGAGCGTCCCACCCCACTCCACAAGGCACACCTGGGGATTAAGATTTAAAGAGACCCTGTGGGGTGGGGCATTTGTCGGGAACAAACATGGTATCTTGAGATAGTTGTGAATTGTGCTCTTGTCTTTGTTTAACCTGGACACTTTGAATTCCGGACTGGTTGGTTTCCTGCTTCAAGACCACAGACTGCATTTCTGAGTCTCTCCTTGCAGACTGCAGGCAAGCTGAGAGGACTCATTACATTTCTGTTTTGCTTTCTTGTTATCTGTCTTCCCTTGAGGACATTGTAAACTTCTCCAGCTGTATTGAAATTGTCTTTAGCCAGAGGCAGCTGAAAGGAACGTGTGTGTGTGTCCTATGGTTGAACTCTTGCCAGCATATGTGGGAGTTTTTGGGGAACACTGGCAGTGATTAAAGGACTGTTTCTCTTGCCAGCCAACTGCTTTGCCTCCATTCAGGGCCCTGGATCATCACAGCTCCCCCTGCTTTCTGGCAATTCTACAATAAAGTCCATGGCTATCTCCTCCCAAGGCTGGGAAGGATCTGCCACTTGTAACAGACCAGGAAGCTTGCCAGGACCCTTTTTCCTAGTGGCACAGGTAGCACAGCTTTGTACATAACTTTCAATGTCCTTTTTCATGCCTGGCCACCAAAACTGCCAAGTTAACTTTCGTTACTCACTTTCACTTTTCTAGTCCATTTGCTACTTTATAGTTTTACTGTTAAATAACCAATTCTTATAGATCACATTTATGCAGCTCCAAATTTTAATTAATTCTGTTAAGTTTTTAAAAATCCAGTTTACAAATTCCTCCTCAGTATCCAGGCAATCACTTTCACTTTAGAGAAAAACACTTTCACTTCTTGTTACAAAAAAGTCACTCAGACGCCATCTTCCCCTTCTCTTAGAACGATCATTGAAACATGAAGAAAGTTAAAATTCTGGAGTTAAAGCCTTGTACTTGCTGTTTATACAACTGCCGCATCAGCTCTGCCTGCTTCAATCATTCAGGATGACAACCAGATCCGGCAGGGAATGGATTCAGCGTCTTGTTCTGCTTAAAGCAGAAGAGTCCTCCGATCCGGAGCATTCCCAGACTTCGGGGAAGCTCTCACCCTTCAAGCCCCAAAACAAATGTCCTGGGGCTCTAGGGGAGCTCTACCCCTACCTGGAAGCTCCCCCTCCCCTCTTCGCCTGAGGAGAAGGGTTTTCAGGCTGCGGAACAGCTGATTGTCGGCTGTTCCGCGGCTTAAACAGAGACAGAGGGCCAGCGGTCAATTTCAACCGTCCATGCCACTAAGGCGCCACCCGGAATTCCCTGATAATGTAACCTGAATTGTGTACTGAAAATTCTGTTACTGGATCTCTGATTACCCAGTCATCGTGATGCTTTCTAAATATGTAGATTTTAACTGAAAAACCAATAAAACTTGTTTTTTTAAAAAATGAAAGGTGGTCATCTAACCCTTCTCTAAAAAGATGAATTATGGATTGCTCAGGTCATCTCTCTATCCGACCTGCCATCTTTCGAAACTCCCACACGTACTCTAGAGCAGGCTGGCCAGCTTGCTTTATCTTATGGATTTGTTCTTCCGCTTTGAGGGCAATGGATGGGTCCTCAAATCTTTCCCTCAGCCCCAGGAGGAAAAGGTGGGGGTCCTCCAATTCAGGGGCCTGCTCGTTATATAAATTGTTCAACCATTTGGATGCTTCTCCCTCTAGGTTGGACGCAATCACATTGACCGTAGCAACTGGGTCTGGGTAGAGGTGAGCCCAGCGATTCAAGTTAGAGCGTACTTGGTTGAGGAAGAAAATCAGTTTCTCTGGGTCCCCATCGAAGGTTGCTCTGAATGGTGGGCTCATCATTGGTTGCTGGGGCCCCCATTGCTGCTGGCCCCACCCTGGTTGTTGGTTAAATGGTTGCTGGGGTCCCCACTGCTGTTGTTGTGTCTCCAGTTGCTGCTGGTCCCACTCTGGTTGTTGATTTAATGGCTGCCAGGGCCTCCACTGCTGCTGGCCCCACTGGTCCTGCTGTATCTTCAGGGGTTGCACGTTTGGGTCCTGCTGCTGCCACCCTTGCTGTTGTCCTCCCACCAGCTCCTGATCTCCAGGCTTCTGCACCACCCCCAGCTGTTGCAAGGCTTCTATTAGCTGGGGCAAGCTCAGAGGTTGTTGGACTTTCACTTGTGGGGGTTTCCCAACCTTCCATTGCTGCAGAGGCCCTAGGCTGGGGTCCTCTGTCTCTATGGGTCTGGAGGGCTTGGCAGGGGACTCCTGTGGCTGGCAGGCAGTCTGGTCTGCAGACAGGATGTTCCACTCACCCAGATTCTCAGTGGTAGATGGTCTGGCAGCTCTCCACCATTCTGCTTTTTGGGGCTCCAGCATTACAGTCTCAAGGCATGTGTAGTCTCCACTGTAATGGTTCCAGCCTGAGGACCAGCTGACCTCTGCTAACTGCTTGGATTCTGCCCCCAGATGGGCGTTCTGCAAAAATTCATCTTCCCACAACATGCATGGGTCCGGATTACCTACGGCAGCACCTGCTGCCGGCGTTAACTTCCCTCCGTCCAGTGCGCTCCCACAGAGTGGGCCTTCTCAGGGTGCCTCCGATCAGAGAATGTCGATTGGTGGCCCCCAGGGGGAGGGCGTTCTCTGTGGGCGCGCCAGACCTATGGAACCGCTTGCCGGTTGAGCTCCGGATGGCCCCCGACCTTCGCTCCTTCCGACGCGATCTAAAAACCTATTTGAACAATCCGGCCTGGTCTGATGGGTTTGGGGGGTTGGGTTTGGTTTTAGCATAGTTTTTATTGTATTATATTGGGCATATTTATTTAATCTTTTTTAACTTTTGTATTTTGTCTTTCGATATTTATTGCCCTGTACACCGCCCTGAGTCCTTCGGGAGAAGGGCGGTATAAAAATTTAATAAATAAAATAAAAAATAAAATGCTATCTGTTAATTCCTGCTCTGGATTGTCAGCCGCCGCCAAATGTCCATCTCCCAGCCAATTCTGTTTCCATGATAAAAATTCTCCTCTGAATCTTTGCCAACTTCTCTCAAGGCCATATACAACGGCAGGTTGTTTGAAAGAATGTAGATTCTGGCATGATGACATGGTTCTGATAAATGAGACAGTTCAAACAAAATGCAGGCATTGTTTATCTAAAAAGTCTTAATAATGAAATGAAACATTGGCATTCATGGAGGGATGCCAGAATCTGAAATCTCCTCCTCCCAAACCCAACGCAACACACAGAATCCCCGCCCCCATCCACATGTCATAAATCACATTATCTAATTAGTTTTACGTATGAAGTTTCACTTCCCATTCTGTACGCCGGCTTTCTTATCTTCTCAAAACATCCGGCTGACGTTTCCTCCCAAAGCGAAACAATTAAAGTAACAGGCTGTCTCTTATATTGTCAGTGCAAAAACATGCCAATGTTTGCAGCATTGACAATTATATTTTATAATAGAGGGTTTTTTTTACTGTGGATGTTTAATCTGCACCAGTGATGGATGTTGCAGTTGTATACTGTATACTACTGGGAGTCCCTGTAGTTGAAGTTATTTAATCCCTGCTAACTTCCCTACACACTACATAACTTGCCTCAACAGCTTGACCTAGAATTATTGACTCAATTAGGGGACATTTATGTTAAGGTAAAAATCACCTTAGTAGAAGGCGAAGGACCGTGCTTCAGAGAATGCATGATGTGCATGAAGGAAGGAAATAAAACACGACGCATAATCTTACTAAATACCTTTTAATTACAAAAATATAAAAACTAAA
>JAKJMR010004752.1:263-14075 GCA_024449315.1 Daboia siamensis | reverse complement strand
GCCCTATCTAGACCGGGATGCCTTGCGTACAGTCACTCATGCGCTCGTGACCTCTCGGTTAGATTACTGCAATGCCCTCTACATGGGGCTGCCCTTGAGGACCACTTGGAGGCTCCAACTGGTGCAGAATGCAGCCGCGCGAGTTGTGTTGGGGGTCTCCCGATACTCCCATGTTACACCTCTGCTCCATGAGCTGCATTGGCTTCCAGTTGCCCTCCGGTTGAGATTCAAGGTGCTGGTGATGCACATGGCATGGGTCCGGATTACCTACGGGAGCACCTGCGGCCGGCGTCAACTTCCCTTCGTCCGGAGCACTCCCACAGAGAGGGCCTCCTCAGGGTGCCACCGGTCAGAGAATGTTGACTGGTGACCCCCAGGGGGAGGGCGTTCTCTGTGGGTGCGCCAGACCTTTGGAACCGTTTACCGGTTGAGCTCCGGAAGGCTCCCGACCTTCGCTCCTTCTGACGTGATCTAAAAACTTATTTATTTTAACAAGCCGGCCTGGTCTGATGGGTTTGGGGTTTTAATTATTGATTTTAACTAATTTATTGTATCGGGCACAATTGTTTAATTTGTTTTTAATTTTTGTATCTTGTACTTTTGGTATTTATTGCCCTGTACACCGCCCTGAGTCCTTCGGGAGAAGGGCGGTATATAAATCAAATAAATATAAATATAAATATATAAATACACATGCCGATTGAAGGGAAAAGAAATTCAGACCCGGGTCGATAGAGTTGTCCTGAACCAGCAGGGCAGCCTCGTCTCCAAAAAGAACTCTGGAGAGCACTGCCCGATGAACTTTTATTCACCTCCATCATTACAAAAAGTTACATCAGTCTAACACAAAATAGGATACATAGAAATAATTGGATACTCAGGTGCTTATGAGATCACACAAAAGCAAAGTACCATAAGATGTATGTGAAGGCCTTATCATAGCGTTTCCCAAACCTCCCACATGCCAGGCCCCCCTCCCAGCCAGGAGTGTGTGCACTCACTGAAGCTACAGAGAGGCCCAACTAGGGAGGAACAGAAAGGCTGAAAGGCGAGAAACCAAATTCTTGGGAAGCCAAATTCTGGCTGTTCCCACAGCCGATGATCCTAAATACTTACTGTAACAGCTTGCTTTATGCTGATAATATGATTTTATTATCATACACACAAGTAGGATTACGTAGGCTATTAAGAAGATTCAGCTCTTATTGCCAGGTTAACTCCCTAATCATTAGCAAATCTAAATCGAAAATAATGGTGTTTGGAAGAAACCATCAGAGACATAAGTGGCAATTAGATGGTGAACCAATTGAGCAGGCTAATACCTTTGTATATTTGGGAGTAAATTTTTCCAAGACTGGATCTTGGGCCTGCCATCATCAACGGAGTACATTTAGAGCAAAAGCCTGTTTGAATTTATTGCTCAAACTAAAGAACCATAGTTACCCAGGGTCCCTAGCTCCATTACTCAAGGTTTATAAGGCTAAGGTTATGACAATGCTCTTGTATGGAGCAGAAATTTGGGGTCTTTACTCAACCACAGTTTTAGAACAAACACAGTCCCAGCATTTGAGATGTATTTTGGGTGTAGATCCAAGAACATCTGCTGCAGCAGTTAGAGCTGAATTGGGAATTCATACAATTCAGGCATTATCTAAAATTAGAGCTTATAACTACTGGTGCAAAGTTAATGAAATGGAGACTGATAGACTCCCCAAATTATGCCTACTAGAGCAAATAAAACTACAATCACAAATCTCCTGGATCACCAAACTAACAAATTTTGTAAGAAGCTGTGGCCTTCCTGTTTCTTGCGTAACAGGAGAACAATCTAAAAAAAGAGTTGCCCAAAGAATTAAGGATATAGAAGCACAAACTGATATAGCTGTCCTTAGTAAGGTGGGTAACTTGAAATGGCTGAGTAAATACAAATGTACTTTTCAAGTGGACAGTTATTTGAAGTTACAACTCCCAAAACATCTTAGGGAGATATTTACGAGAGCGAGATTCAAACAGCTTGACACAATGGTCAGATATGGGAGATTTCATGCTATACCGTACAATGAGCGTCTCTGCATTTGCGAAGCGGCAGAGGTAGAGGACCTGGCTCACATCCTATTTGACTGTTGTCTGTATAAGAGGATGAGAAATAGGTATCTTGGTCTATTTACCAAACGAATGACCCATTGGGATCCCCATATCAAAATAACTTATCTTATGTCCGGTCAGAACTTGAAAATAACATTTAACGTAGCACAGTATTTAAACAAAATGATCTGGTTAAGATCTGCATATGTGGGACTGATTGGGGTAGATTGCAAGGGTGACTCCGAAATATAATGTTATCATATTTTATCTATATCTTAAATTATTGTACATTATTACAATTTCATTTTAGATTGTATTTTATTACTATTTTATCTTAAATTGTATTTTATTTTAATTCCATTTTAAATTGTATTTTATCAAATTCCATTTTGGATTGCTTTTATCAGGTTTTGGTGACTGCTTGTTGCTGGAACTTTGCACTTTGATATGGCCCAAGGGCTAATCAATAAAGTTGTTGTTGTTGTTGTTGATATTAGTAGTGATACTTTGTAATCATCTTTGTTTATGTGCAAACAGCTTTGTAGGTGCTTTATATTGGGAAATTAGTTATATAAAAGCAAATGTTTCATGCTTTAGATACAGGTGATTGCTTACATGAAAAGAGCATGGTAAGGGGAGGGGGAAAAGGAGTTATGGTGGAACCTGGGTTGTTGTGTATGAGTCATCATCTAGGAATTATTTTTCTGTACCTTTTGGTTCCTAGTACCAAGACCAGATCTCTTTGTTCTGGAAAGGTATAAAAGGTGGAAGACATCTTTGCTGGTTGTTGCCTTCATCTCTCTACCAGCCACGAAGAGAGATGTGGCCACCCAACTCTATTTTGATCAAAATAAAAGTTGTTTGCTTGCTGAAACCTTGGCTCAGGAGTTTCTTTTGGCTCTTTTAAATTCCTGAGTAATGCTGGGGCAATTGTGAGGCTAAGTGTAAAACCTTACAGAAGAATGGAATGACAAATATCATACAGATATTTCCACTTTTTCAACACAATTTGAAATTCACATTCTTCATGGCAAAAATCCCAGAGGTTTCTGATAAAGGAAACCAGTCTTTTATTTATTACACATCCTATGAGGTGTTGAGTGCTCATTGTTTAGTATCATCAGCATTTATCCTTTGCGACCCCCTTTAAGTGCTGCTTCTGTGTTCTAGCTATTTCTTTTTTTTTCTGTTCTTTTCTTCTGTCTTTTCAACATCCGTCTCCCATCATGCAACATCCACCTCTCACTTTATTCTACTTCCCATGTTTCTCTCTCTCCATATTTCTATAGTACATTCTTGTTCCTTTAACATTCTAAGGCTTGTGTTAAGGCATACAATTCACACGTTTGAGCTCACCCCATTAGTGGCAGTCTCCCTGCTTCCAACAATTTTAATGCATGCAATTCACAAGTCTGTGCAAACCAACTTAAAAACAACTTTCCTGTTTCTTCCTTCTATTATCCATTCCTTCCCTTCTCTTCTGCCACTCTGGCCTAACTTCTGTCTTTTCTTACATGAGCCAACTCTTTCTGTTGTGTATGTAGAACTGCCTGCCACCATAACACCAGGTGGTACTGGCCGGGCGTCCTGGTTGGTTAACCTGTCTAGCGGGAAATATACAACACCAGGTTGGGTGTTACCTGGCCGGCGGGAAATTAGAGCAACTGGGTTGGCTGGTGGCATGGGCATCAGTCGGATATAAAAGGACACTGGGGGGTTGGGGACTCAGTTCCATCTTGTAATCAATAAAGGCATCTTATATTATGTTGACTCGTTCCTGTGTCCACGCGGTCGCCCACGCTACAACAGTGGTGATGAGGATGGGATTCCGTGAAGCGCAGTAAGTCAGTACTCTGGAAAAGCCGGACAGCGTCTGCCGCACAGAGCAGAGAGACTGCAGCGCACGGTGGGAAATTTAAAAAGCCGTCAAACAAAGACAGAAGAATGTTGAGGCTTGGCAGCATGAGGGAATTCGATCCTCGGCACCCAGAAGAATGGGAAGATCATGTGGGGCAAGTAGAAGGATTCTTGCTAGTCAACGGCATTACTGACGACAGCAAGAAAGCGACAGCTTTATTGGCCCTCAGCAGACCGGCGGTTTACAAGGTGGCTGTGGGACTGTGCCACCCTGACGCTGTTGCTTCAGTTTCGTACACCGAATTGAACAAAAGACTGAGCCAACACTTTATGCCCAGAAGATCCAAGCTCTATTGGAGAAGAAAATTCGAGCATAGGAATCAGTTACTGGGTGAATCCCTTACAGACTTGGTGGCAGCACTACGAGAAGCCGCATGCTGATGCAAGTTTGCTGACCTGGACAAGAGGATCCAGGAAAGAGTAGTTTTCGGGCTAAGGGATGAATGATTACAAAATAAGGTGATCGCGAAGCCCACCGGGGACCTTCAAGAGGTCCTGGACGACTTAATGATACATGAGAACACCGACCTATGAGACTCCCCCCGTAATAGCAATGGCGTGAGTGGCTCTATTCACCAAGAAAGCCTTGTGGACGGCGGAGTGGGAGACTTTGAATTTGAAACCAAGATAGACGAAATAAGCCAAAGATTCAAGAGGACACCAATCAGAAATGACCGCTGCGACACCGCAGGAAGGCAAAGAAGGTCAACAACAACAACAACAACCAGATCACAGAAGGACACAAACAACAGTCGCACAGACGCAGAGCAGAAATGCGGAAGCTGCGGAGGAAACCACTCGAGAGCATTGTGCAGGTTCTGCAGTGCAAAGTGTCGTGCCTGTGGCAAGATGGGTCACATCCAGGCCATCTGCCGAAGCCGGGTCTGGGACAGCCTCCACGACTTAGAAGCATGGGCACCAGGTACCAAACCCTTTACGCGTCGCGGCACAGAGCTCCTTCGGCCCCAGGCACTAACCACTAACTGGGGAAAGGAGGTAGTATCTGTGGGCCGATCTACCATAAATCAGATGCTAGGCCCTAAAGTGAGAATCAAAGTCCTATTGCAGGGAATTCCCTGCAAGATGGAGATCGATTCGGGGGCTTCTGTATCTATAATTTCTTGGGAAACATTGTCTGCTATTGCAGAAAAGAGCGGCCGCCGGATTCACCTCAAACCCACCCCAATTCAGTTAACAGATTTCCAACAGGCCCCAATTAAATTAAAAGGCAAGGCCACCATAGAAGTTTGTTTTAAGGGATTTAAAGGCCCGTTGGAACTACTGGTAACTGAGGGCAGGAGAGCTAGTCTGGTAGGGCTTAATTGGTTCGGGGCATTAGGAATCTGGTTAGGGGGAATCAATTCAATTCAACCCAAGAACCTGGAATACGTTTGCAAAAAATTTGCAGACGTATTCGATGGAACATTGGGCAAGTACAAGGGGCCCCTCATTAAATTTAATTTAAACCCGGAGGTCCTCCCTATCAGAATTAAGGCCAGGAGAGTTCCATTCGCTCTCAAGCACAAGTTTGAGAGCGAACTGGAAAAGTTAGTAGGCCAGGGAGTGTTAGAACCAGTGGAAGGAGGGCCCTTGGAAACCCCTATCATCACCCCCCTCAAACCCAATGGGGAAATAAGGATTTGCGCAAATTATAAAGCGACCCTAAACAGGGCTTTAAATCCGCATGCTTACTCGGTTCTGACGGTGAAACATGTCCTCTCAGCTATCCAGTCTGGTGCCATTTTTGCTAAATTAGATTTAGTGCAGGTGTATCAACAGTTAACTGTAACAAAAGAAACTGTGGATGCACAAACCATCATAACCCACAAGGGGGCATTCCGAGTCAACAGACTGCAGTTTGGCATCTCAGCTGTCCCAGGTATCTTCCAAGAAGTGATGGAGAGAACTTTAAAAGGTATTCCTGGGGTTTGTCCATATTTTGATGATGTGTTAATTGCTGGAGAGGATGAGGAAACTTTGGCTAACAGGCTAGAAGCTGTGCTTGGAAGATTCAGGGCAGCTGGCCTGAAGCTTAAAAGGGAAAAATGCTCCATTGGAGTGGCATCCATGGAGTTCTTGGGGTATAGAATTGATGCTCAGGGCATTCACCCTACTGAAGCTAAAATCAAAGCAATTAAATTGGCTCCAGCTCCAAAAAATAAGGCAGAGTTACAAGCCTTTTTGGGGTTAATTAATTTTTACCACACATTCCTGCCACTTAAGGCTGCTATAGCTGAACCTTTGCACAGGTTACTAGATCAAAAAACACCTTGGGCATGGAAGGAGGTTCATGCTAAGAGTTTTGAGAACCTCAAACAGTTACTGTCAAGTGGGTCCACAGTAAAACACATTTTATCGAAGACAAACCCATATGTTTAGCTTGCGATGCATCACCATATGGGGTGGGCGCTGTAATAAGCCATTTGGAAGCAAATGGGGAACAGAAGCCCATTGCATATTATTCCAGAACCTTATCCAGGGCTGAGAGGAATTACACACAAATTGATAAAGAAGCATTGGCAACAGTAGCAGGTGTTAAAAAATTCCATGATTATTTATATGGAAGACAGTTTACCATTTTCACAGACCACAAACCTTTGCTGGGACTTTTTACAACAGATAGATAAACACCACAAATAATGTCCCCAAAGATGTTAAGATGGTCACTATTCCTCTCTGCATATACATACAAAAATGTCTACAGACCTGGAAAGGAGATGGGACATGCAGACGCTTTAAGCAGATTGCCTTTACCAGCAATTAACCCTGATCCTGCACCAGTAGGTCAAGTCTTGGCCTTACAGGAACTCCCTGAATGCCCTCTTACTGCAAGGGATATTGCAGCTGGAACAGCCAGTGATGCTGTGCTCAGTAGAGTGGCATTGTGGGTACAATCCGGCTGGCAAGAAAAGAACCCTGGGCCACAATTTCAGGCGTACTTTGTGAGGAGGAATGAAATGTCCTCACACAAAGGATGTCTGTTATGGGGCAACAGAGTGGTAGTGCCTGACAAACTCAGATGTAGAGTCTTAAAGGACCTACATGAGGATCACCCTGGAATTGTGCACATGAAAGCTCTTGCAAGGAGCTACCTGTGGTGGCCGGGCCTGGACAAAGACATTGAGGAACAAGTAGCGGGATGCTACCAATGTCAAAGAACCAGACCTGAGCAACTGCATGCTCCTGTACACAGGTGGGAAACTACACACAACCCATGGTCCAGGGTACACATAGATTACGCTGGACCTTTTCAAGGACAGACATTCTTAGTGGTCGTGGATAGCTATTCTAGGTGGTTGGAGGTAGTGCCTGTAACAAGTATGACGTCTGCTAAGATCATACAAGTGCTGAGGGGGCTCTTTGCCACACATGGGTTACCTGATGTAATTGTATCTGATAATGGGCCTCAATTCACATCTACTGAATTCCAGGATTTCCTCAAGGTCAACTCGATTAGACACACAACAGCTGCACCGTTCCACCCTTCCAGTAATGGCTTGGCTGAGAGAAATGTAAGATCAACGAAAGAGGCACTGCGAAGAATTATTGCTGGTGATTGGCATCAGAGACTGGCACAATTTTTGCTGGCTCAACACACTACACCCTGTACAGTGACTGGTAAGAGCCCAGCCGAGTTGCGTTGGGGACGATGGCTAATAACCAGATTGGGCAGACTACACCCAGACAGGGTGGCCGCAGAGGTGGAACAACCCAACACCCAGGAAATTGTCTGTAGGGGATTTAGTGTGGGCCAGGAACTATGGGTTGGGCGATGAGAAGTGGTTACAAGGAGTGGTGGTGGATAAAATAGGTCCATTGTCTTATATTGTGGAGGGGGAAGGGGGCTGACAGGTCAGAAGACACATTGACCAGTTAAGGAAAAGGGCACCAGAGAACCTTCCACAACAACAAGAGGGGTATACACAGCAGCCAAAGGGGTCACCTGTAGGGCCACTACAGGATTTTTCAGATAGTTGGCAATCATCACTCCAAGCAGCAGCAGCTAATCAAGTAGTAAAGCCATCAACATCCCAATCAAGGCCGGCAATGCCATCACATTCAGACAATAAAACTGTTCCAGCAAAACGGCCTCAACAGGAACTCACCACAGAGCTAACACGGGAGGGGGATCAATCATTGGCCGGAGAGGTGACTCTTGAAGGCGAAGCAGCGGCCGGGAAGCAACCAGGAAGGTACCCGGCCAGGACTCATAAAACCCCGGCATACCTCAAGGACTACGTGAGGCAGTAAGGGGTAGTGGGTTGGAAGGGTAGTTAGGAATGTTAACGGTAGTAGTTGTCTCGTTGGGGGGGAAGGGGTGTTGTGTATGTAGAACTGCCTGGCTAGTACTGCCACCATAACACCAAGTGGTACTGGCCGGGTGTCCTGGTTGGTTAACCTGTCTGGCGGGAAATATACAACACCGGGTTGGGTGTTACCTGGCCGGCGGGAAATTAGAGCAACTGGGTTGGCTGGTGGCATGGGCATCAGTCGGATATAAAAGGACACTGGGGGGTTGGGGACTCAGTTCCATCTTGTAATCAATAAAGGCATCTTATATTATGTTGACTCGTTCCTGTGTCCACGCGGTCGCCCACGCTACAACACTTTCTCTTTACTATTAATCAATATTCTTCATTTCCCTTCTCCAAAGTATTCAAGAATACAGAAACTATAGTTGAGGTCAGTGTATATATTCTGCTTCTCCCTTATTAACAACCTCAGAGCCTGCTGTAAAGCATAAAATCCATAGGTTAGTGTTGACCAAGGGAGGGAAATTCTCCCAGCTTCCACTCACATTTTCTTTCTCCCCATCTACTATCGCACCTTCATTAAGCCTTTCTTTGTCTTTTTCTTTTTGTTTTTCCAACTACTTTGCTATGAACAAGTGGTTACCTCTTTTCGGCTTTCTGATTTAAAATTACCCACACTGAACACCAAGATTTCTCAAATGTCAACTTTAGACAAAAATGCCACTGGCTGCCTCTTTTTCTAACAGTTTTGCATACAAATTGTTAGTCAAAACAACATAGCCATTCACAATCCTAAAAAGTTTCTCAACTCCTTCCCTGTTCCAAACAAGGACAGAACCACAATTCCCCAATTCTCCCTTCATCAATGTGTCCTGTAACTCCACAAAAAGGTATACAAGCCCAATGAGACATTCTGAGCCACAGAAACAGTTTTATATCAAATTCTAGTATTGCTTTTAATATAAAGTTTGTCAAATTCTAATTTAATCAGATTCCATTCAGATGGAAACAAATTTCCATTAAGTAGGTTAAAACTTACAAATCTAAACAAAACAATGCAGAGTAATTTCTTTTAAAACTCAAAGATTTTAAAAAAAATTGTCCAACAGTTACTGTCTCCTCTTTCCAGGAAAAAAAATTTCAAGCTAAAACTGCAAGAGTGGGCATCAAATTTCACATCCACCCCTCTTCCTCAGACCAGAATTCTAAGCAGACAAAAAGAAACAGTTAAAACGACCAGCCCCCACCTCTTCTGTCTGTCTCTCTCACTCTTAAAGTAATAGAGCGGTGGGTGGGAAGAAAGAGACTGGAGGGGGGGGAAGATAAAATTTTACAAAAATCTCACCACTAAAAAAAAAGTTTGCTCTCCTTCGCATGCATTTTCCATAAATTCACTCACACATCCTCCATGAAACTCTTCTCATGCAAACACTTGCTATTGCTTTTCCATTTACAACAATAAAATCAGCAATTTACTGTTCCTTTCAGACCCTGGGACAGGGGTGGGGGTGGGTGGGTTTTGAGGGCTAACACACACACACATTTACACATCAGCAAATTAACTCATTCACTTCCATTCCAACTGCCTGCATAAACAATTTCACATACAAAATTTTCATTTCATACTTTCTCCAGGCAAACCATATATTTTTAAATAAGGGCTTTTTGTTTGGTGTTATCAGAGAGGTTTTTAACCCTCTTTCAAGTCTTGGAATAACACAGAACAACACAGACATATATACACAGATACTAATAAAACAACATTTATTTAGACATATGGCTTGTCCTGCAAGAAGCAAGAGAAATCATGAGGTGATTCCAACCAAATATGTTTTTTTATTGAAGTTTTACAGTACATTTTTAAAAAGAAAAAACTCCCTCCCTACCCCTCCCCTACCCCTTACCCTCCCTTACCCTCCCCTCCCCCCCACGACTTCCCAGAGCTGAATACAGGGTATAAACTTTACAAACTTAAACTAAAATATGCTAACAAGCTAAAATAAAACATTAAATTCTATCGCACTTTAACTCACCTTAAACATACTAACAAATAACAAATTAATAATACATCATATAAAACCAATATTTATTCAAATGCTAAATGAAACTTTTTAGTCCCATATTTATTCTGAATATATTCAATCCATCTTCTCCATTCCACAATATATCTCTGTTGCGATTGTTCTTTCAAATATGCTGAAATCTTTGCCATTTCCACCAGGTTTGAAACTTTCAAAGTCCACTCTTCTATAGTAGGCAGTTCCTACTTCTTCCTATATTGCGCAACTAAAAGTCTTGCTGCCGTAATTAAATTCAGCATCAATTTAGTATCTATGACCGTAAAATCTGTAATAACACCCAACAAAAACAACTGTGGAGAAAACCTTATCTTTTTCTTAAATATCTTCTGCACGTTCCACCAAATTTTAATCCAAAAAGCTTTGACTTTTTTACAAGTCTACCATATATGATAATACGTTGCATCCTCACAACCACACCTCCAACATTTAGGCTGGCAATTCAGATACATACTTGCTAATTTTTTAGGGTCTAAGTGCCACCTATAAAACATTTTATAAAAATTCTTTTTAACTATTTCAAATCCCATTAACTCTTCTAAAACAACCTTTTGTTCTATAGTCATATTTTTAGACAATATTTTAGTTTTTTGCGTGTTTATCTTAAATCCAGAAACTTTCCCATATGACATTATTATCTTTATCAGTTCTACAACTGAATAAGTCGGTTGACTAACTGTAATAGCCAGGTCGTCCGCAAATGCTCTCAATCTATACTCTTGATCTCTTATTTTAAATTCCTTAATTTTATTTGAATCTCGTATTTTAATCAATAATATTTCCAGTGTTAAAACAAACAGCAAAGGTGACAACGGACACCCCTGTCTTGTACCCTTTTCAATATTACATATTTCTGTCAAACTACCATTAACTATTATTTGAGCTGTTTGCTTCTGATATATTGCCCTAATAGGTCGTAAAAAATTTTCCCCAAACTCCATTTTATAATAATAATAATAATAAGTTGGAAGGGACCTTGGAGGTCATCTAGTCCAACCCCCTGCATTCTCCAATGCTTTAAAGAAAAATTGCCAATCCAATTGATCAAAAGCTTTTTCAGCATCCAAAAAGATCAGCGCTGCAGAAACCTGGTTATTTCTATCCAAAAATTCCAATAGGTCTGCAATATGTCTCACATTATTCTTCATTTGTCTACCACTTATAAATCCAGTTTGGTCACTCTGAATCATTTGCTGCATAACCTTCATTAATCTATTTGCTAAAATTTTTGCAAATATCTTGTAATCAGTGTTTAAAAGCGATATTGGCCTATAATTTTTGGCTTGGGTAATATCTTAATCTTCCTTCGGAATCAGCGATATAAAGGCTGTTTTTCACGATGGAGGCACATCTCCTCCCATTTGAATTGTCCTAAACAATTCTCTTAAAGGTTCCACCATTTCTGACTGTAAATCTTTATAATAGATGGCAGTCAAACCGTCTGTTCCTGGTGCTTTCCCCACCTTTAATTGCTTAATTGCTAAAATAATTTCTTCATCATTTATCAATTGATTCATCCCTTCCCTTTCCTCTTGTGTAAGAACAGGGATATTAACTTCTCGTAAATATCTATCTATATCTACATCTTGAATCTTGTCTCTAACATACAACTTAGAATAAAAATCAACAAAGGCCTTTTTAATAAGATTCTGCTGAAACACCACTTTACCCTTGTAATCTATTCTATCTATATTACGTGACCTTTGTTTCTTCCTTAACAAGTAAGCTAACCACCTACCCAGCTTATTAGCATTACAAAAAGTATTATGTTAACATACCGTAAATTGGTTGCCACTTGATCTGCCATCAACATATCAAACTGACCTCTTAATAATTACCTCTTTAATCTTCCCATCAGATGGATTCAAAATTAAAGCCTTCTCTTTCCTCTTAATTTCCTCCTCTAATTCTTTTCGCCTATGTTCCAATTTATGTCTATGCTTATTATTCAAATATATTAACACACCTCTAATATAAGCTTTACTTGCATCACAAACCATTTCAATAGAAGTACCCTTGTACATATTCATATTAAAAAATTCTTTCATCTGTTTTTTACACTCTTCCACATTTTCTTGATATCTAAACAAATTTTCATTTAATCTCCAAGAGCGCCTGCCTCCATTGTCTTTTTCTATTTCCAATCATACTGGACTATGATCTGATATAGTTCTTGGACATATTTTAATCTTTTTGGTCCTAGAAAAAAGATCTTTAGTAATTAATACAAAATCAATCCTGGAAAAAGATTGATGCCTATCGGAAAAAAAAGGTAAAATCTTTTTCTTGCAAATTTCATTCTCTCCAAACATCTCTCAATTCCAAATCATCTTTCATCTCAAAAAAAGATTTAGGCAATCTGGCATGACTTGGTATACTTCTAAAAAGGCCTTTATTGTCCATTTGTACATCCAAAACACCATTCCAATCTCCCATAAAAATACAAGATTTATAATCCCATTGAGTTATCTTGCTATGTAATAGTTTATAAAATTCTCCTTGCTGTTGATTAGGAGCGTATAATCCAACCAAAAGTATTTTCTTGCCTTCTATTAATAGTTCAGTTATAACGACTTCCGGTGGCAACGCCGTGCCGAATGGTGGCTTTTCTTCGGCCACTCGTCCTGAGGCTTCGTAGAGCCGTGGAGATAGTGACAATCAGCTGTTCCGCAGCTCGTAAACTTCCCCCTTGGGAGAAGAGGGGGAGGTGAGCTTTCTCGGATAGTGGTAGAGCTCCCCAAGACTTCCCAGATTTATCTGGGGGTCGGAGGGTGAGAGCTCCCACGGAGTGTGAGGTTTTTCTCCGAGTCCAGGACACCTTTGCTCCGCGCAAGGGCGAAGCTAGACGCTGCATCCACATCTGTGGATTATAGTGACTTATGATTGCTTTTTAAGCAGACAAAGCTGACCAGGAGGAGTAAAGTTGCAAGTATTTAGAACTTTAATGCGATGTGCTTTAATCTTCTCCATATATAAATTTGACTTTGAAAGAGAAAGAGAAAAGATGGCACCGAAATGTTTTTTCTTTTTAAGACTTTGTTAAAATTTGAACAATATACTGGATTTTAGAGTTTTAAAGAATTTTTCCTTTTTTCCCTATTATTATTGCTATTAAGAGTTCCTCTTCTTTTTTCTTGGATTTTATTTTTGTATTTTTTATTTGGAGTACAGAGGGAAAGTGAAAGTGATAAGAGAAAGTGAATTGTAGCGAGTTGGAAAATGGCTTCAAGACGGCAGGCAGTTCCTGTTGTTTCTAAAACCTCAATCTCTTCTCCTGTCATTCAACCCACTGCAAAACCCAGATCCCCTCCTCCCTCTCCTCCACCACCAGCACTTACACTTAAGGACCTGCAGGATGCTTTGAAGTTGCAGGCACAAGAAATGACTCAACAAATAAAGGAAGAGGTAGCTGATCTTCTTGAGCTTAAAAAGAGAGAGATGAGAGAAGACATTTTGTTGGCATTTCAAGGGCTGGCTGC
>JAKJMR010004745.1:22478-47245 GCA_024449315.1 Daboia siamensis | reverse complement strand
TTTGGAGAGCTGCTGCCTTCGTCCGCATGTGAAAGAAATGCAGAAGAAGGCAGCAGCTCGCCAAATGGGGCACCGGAGGTTTGGAGAGCTGCGCAGCTCTCCAAACCGCCACCGTCCTGTTTGCAGAGCTTCCACCTTCGTCCATGTTTGACGGTGGCAGCAGATCTCCAAACGAGTGGCGGCGGTTTGGAGAGCTGCACGTGCAGCTCTCCAAACCTCAACTGTCCTGTTTGCAGAGTTTCCGCCTTCGTCAAACATAATCTCCAAACTGGCAGCAGTGGTTTGGAGGCCCTGGGGGGAGGGGCAGGGCGCTCGGGCGGCTCTGGCGGCGCCCGGGCTGAAAACAGCGCCGCGACCCAGCGCCCGTCGCCAGGGAGACTGCAGCAAAGCCTGGTAGGAAAAGGCTTCATCGGGACAGGCTTTCCTGCTTAGGCGGCTTTCGAAGCTACGAATCGCCCTTTCCAGTTTGCAGCAGTAATGGCAGCAGCTGGAAGGCGGCGTGAAAACCGGTCCGCGAACCTCGTTTCCTCATGCATACACAAAACAACAGGCTCCAACACTGCTACCAGTTTGGAGATTATGTTTGACGAAGGCGGAAACTCTGCAAACAGGACAGTTGAGGTTTGGAGAGCTGCATGTGCCGCCACTCGTTTGGAGATCTGCTGCCACCGTCAAACATGGACGAAGGTGGAAGCTCTGCAAACAGGACGGTGGCGGTTTGGAGAGCTGCTGCCTTCTTCCGCGTTTCTTTCACATGCGGCCATTGCCCCGTTTGGAGAGCTGCTGCCTTCGTTTGCATTTCTTTTGGCCCCGAAAGGCATCAGCTCTCCAAACCTCCGCCACCCCATTCTCTCAATGGGACTTTTTTGCAGAATGGCACAGGAGGCCTGGGAGCCGCATGAAATGGCTTAAAGAGCCGCATGCGGCTCTGGAGCCGCGGGTTGCCGACCCGTGGCCTAGGGTCATGATCTGCTGACGTAATCAACACATGGGTTTGTTTACTTTGATGACGTCACTCATCAAAAGTACTGATAATTTTCATTAAAAAAAAGTATACACTATAACTACTGTTGTATATAGATGCTGTTTCCTTTTTCTGCTGTTCAGGGTTGCTGCAGTGTGTTTGTGCTAGTCTGAATAGAGTTCTTACACAGCTTCTCTTGTGGGAGGTTGTGTTATTAATTTGGTAGTGGGGCACTTGATTGGAGTGGATGGTTCTTCAGTACACTTGTGTTTCTAGTTTGCCATTGTGGTTTCTGCTGATCAGGATATCCAGGAAGGGTAGTGAATTGTTGCTTTCTTCTTCTCTAGTAAACTGGATTCCTTTGAAGATGCTGATGGTTTTGTGGGTGTTCTCTAATTAGTCCTTTTTATTATGGTAAAGGTGTCGTCTACATACCTGATCCATATTGTGGGTTGTATTTGTGGGAGTGCTATCGATTCCAGACGTTGCATTACAAGCACCACTATGAGTCCTAAAAGCGGTGAACCCATAGGTGTACTTTTGATTTGTTGGTAAGTTTGTCCATCAAATTGAAAGTATGTGGTTAGGTAGAGGCTGATAAGATCCATGATCCTGGATGTTTCAATCTTTGTGTATTTGGTTAAGTCGGGTATTGTGTATGTAGAAATGCCAGGCTAGTATAGCCACCACAACACCAGGTGGCATTGGTCGGGTGTCCTGATTGGTCAACCTGTCTGGCGGAAAATATACAACACCGGGTTGGGTGTTACCTGGCCGGTGGGAAAATAGAGCAGCCGGGTTGGCTGGGTTCATGGGCATCAGTAGGCTATAAGAGGACACTGCGGGGTTTGGGACTCAGTTCCATCTTGTAATCAATAAAGGTATCTTGTACTATGTTGTCTCATTCCTGTGTCCACACGGTCGCCCACGCTACAACAGTGGCGACGAAGGTGGGATCTCGTGAAGTGCAGTAAGTCAGGACTCCGGAAAAGCCAGACAGCGTCAGCTGCATAAGGCAGAGAGACTGCAGCACACCGCAGGAATTTTAAAAAGCCATCAAACAAAGGCGGAAAAATTTCAAAGCTCGGCAGTATGAGGGAATTTGATGTCTGGCATCCAGAAGAATGGGAAGATCATGTAGGGCAAGTAGAAGGATACTTGTTAGTCAACTGCGTTACTGAGGACCGCAAAAAAGCGGCAGCATTATTGTCCCTTAGCGGATCAGCGGTTTACAAGGTAGCTGTGGGACTATGCCACCCTGACGCGGTCGCCTCCGTTTCGTACACCGAATTAAACAAAAGACTGAGCCAACACTTTATGCCCAGATGATCCAAGCTCTATTGGAGAAGGAAATTGGAGCGTAGGAATCAGTTACCAGGCGAATCCCTTACAAATTTTGTGGCAGCAGTACGAGAAGCTGCATGCCGATGCAAGTATGCCGACCTGGACGAGAGGATCTGGGACAGAGTGGTCTTAGGGTTAAGGGACGAACGATCACAAAATAAGGTGATTGGGAAGCCCACCAGGGACCTTCAAGAGGTCCTGGATGACTTAATGACACACGAGACCAACGACCTACAAGACTCCCCCCGTCATAGCAATGGTGCGAGTGGCTCTATTCACCAAGAAAGCCTTGTGGACGGCGGAGTGGGAGACCTTGAATTCGAAACTGAGATAGACGAAATAACCCAAAGATACAAGAGGACACCAATCCGAAATGACTGCCGCAACATCGCAAGAAGACAAAGGAGGCCAACAACAACAACCAGATCACAGAAGGACACAAACAACAGACGCAGAGACATGGAGCAGAAATGCGGCAGCTGCAGGGGAAACCACTTGAGAGCATCGTGTAGGTTCCGCAGTGCAAAGTGTCACGCCTGTGGCAAGATGGGTCACATCCAGGCCATCTGCAGAAGCCGGGTCCGGGACAGCCTCCACGACTTAGAAGCATGGGCACCAGGTACCAAAACCTTTACGTGTTGCGGCACAGAGCTCCTTCGGCACCAGGCACTAACCACTAACCGGGGAAGGGGGGTAGTATCTGTGGGCCGCTCTACCATAAATCAGATGCTAGGCCCTAAAATTAGAATCGAGGTCCTGTTGCAGGGAATTCCCTGTAAGATGGAGATCGATTTGGGGGCTTCTGTATCAATAATGTCATGGGAAACATTGTCCGCCATTGCGGAAAAGAGCAGCCGCCGGATTCACCTCAAACCCACTCCAATTCAGTTGACAGATTTCCAACAGGCCCCGATTAAATTAAAAGGCAAGGCCACTATAGAAGTATGTTTTAAGGGATTTAAAGGCCCATTGGAACTACTGGTAACTGAGGGCAGGAGAGCTAGTCTGGTAGGGCTTAACTGGTTCGCGGCGTTAGGGATCTGGTTAGGGGGAATCAATTCAATTCAACCCAAGAACCTTGAATACGTTTGCAAAAAATTTGCAGACATATTCGATGGGACATTGGGCAAGTACAAGGGCCCCCCCCCCATTAAATTTAATTTAAACCCGGAGGTCCTCCCCATCAGAATTAAGGCCAGGAGAGTTCCATTCGCTCTCAAGCACAAGATTAAGAGCGAACTGGAAAAGTTAGTAGGCCAGGGAGTGTTAGAACCGGTGGAAGGAGGGCCCTGGGAAACCCCCATTGTCACCCCCCTCAAACCCAACAGGGAAATTAGAATTTGCGCGGATTATAAAGCGACTCTGAACAGGGATTTAAATCCGCATGCTTACCTGGTTCCAACGGTGAAGTATGTCCTCTCAGCTATACAATCGGGTGCCATTTTTGCTAAATTAGATTTAGCGCAGGCGTATCAGCAGTTAACTGTAACCAAAGAAACTGCGGATGCAGAAACCATTGTAACCCACAAGGGGGCGTTCAGAGTCAACAGACTGCAGTTTGGCATCTCAGCAGCCCCAGGTATCTTCCAAGAGGTGATGGAGAGAACTTTAAAAGGTATTCCTGGGGTTTGTCCCTATTTTGATGATGTGTTAATTGCTGGAGAGGATGCGGGAATATTGGCTAACAGGCTAGAAGCTGTGCTTGAAAGATTTAGGGCAGCTGGCCTGAAGCTCAAAAGGGAGAAATGCTCCATTGGAGTGGCATCCACGGAGTTCTTGGGTTATAGAATCGATGCTCAGGGCATTCACCCTACTGAAACTAAAATCAAAGCAATTACATTGGTTCCAGCTCCAAAAAATAAGGCAGAGTTACAAGCCTTTTTGGGGTTAATTAATTTTTACCACACATTCCTGCCACATAAGGCTGCCATAGCTGAACCTTTGCACAGGTTACTAGACAAAAAAACACCTTGGGCATGGAAGGAGGTTCATGTTAAGAGTTTTGAGAACCTCAAACAGTTACTGTCAAGTGGCTCCACAGTAACGCATTTTATCGAAAACAAACCCATCTGCTTAGCTTGTGATGCATCACCATATGGGGTGGGCGCTGTAATAAGCCATGTGGAAGCAAATGGGGAACAGAAACCCATTGCATACTACTCCAGAACCTTATCCAGGGCAGAGAGGAATTACGCACAAATTGATAAAGAAGCATTGGCAATAGTAGCAGGTGTTAAAAAATTCCATGATTATTTACTTTACCATCTTCACAGACCACAAACCATTGCTGGGACTATTTACAACAGACAGACAAACACCGCAAATAATGTCCCCAAGGATGTTAAGATGGTCACTATTCCTCTCTGCATATACGTACAAAATTGTCTACAGACCCGGAAAGGAGATGGGACATGCATACGCTTTAAGCAGATTGCCCTTACCAGTAATTGACCCTGATCCTGCACCAGTCGGTCAAGTCTTGGCCTTACAAGAACTCCCTGAATGCCCTCTCACGGCAAGGGAGTTGGCACAGCCAGTGACGCTGTGCTCTGTAGAGTGGCATTGTGGGTACAATCCGGCTGGCAAGAAAAAAGCCCTGGGCCACAATTTCAGGCGTACTTTGTGAGGAGGAATGAAATGTCCTCACACAAAGTATGTCTGTTATGGGGCAACAGAGTGAGAGTGCCAGACAAACTCAGATGTAGAGTCTTAAAAGACCTACATGAGGATCACCCCGGAATTGTGCGCATGAAAGCCCTTGCAAGGAGCTACCTGCAGTGACCGGGCCTGGACAAAGACATTGAGGAACAAGTAGCGGGGTGCTACCAATGTCAAAGATCCAGACCTGAGCAACCGCATGCTCCTGTGCACAGGTGGGAAACCACGCGCAACCCGTGGTTCAGGGTACACATAGATTACGCTGGGCCTTTTCAGGGACAACTATTCTTAGTGGTTGTGGATAGCTGTTCTAGGTGGTTGGAGGTGGTGCCTGTAACAAGTATGACGTCTGCTAAGACCATACAGGTGCTGAGGGGGCTCTTTGCCACACATGGGTTACCTGATGTAATTGTATCTGATAATGGGCCTCAATTCACATCTACCAAATTCCAGGATTTCCTCAAGGCCAACTCGATTAGACACACAACGGCTGCACCGTTCCACCCATCCAGTAATGGCTTGGCTGAGAGAAATGTAAGATCAATGAAAGATGCACTGCGAAGAATTATTGCTGGTGATTGGCATCAGAGACTGGCGCAATTTTTGCTGGCTCAACACACTACACCCTGGACAGTGACGGGTAAGAGCACAGCTGAGCTGCGCTGGGGAAGAAGACTAATAACCAGATTGGACAGACTACACCTAGACAGGGTGGCCGCAGAGGTGGAACAGCCCAACACAGCCAGGAAATTGTCTGTAGGTGATTTAGTGCGGGCCAGGAACTATGGGGTGGTGGATGAGAAGTGGATACAAGGGGTGGTGGTGAATAAAATAGGTCCGTTGTCATACATTGTTGAGGGGGAAGGGGGCCGGCAGGTCAGAAGACATATTGACCAGTTAAGGAAGCGGGCACCAGAGAACCTTCCACAACAACAAGAGGGTTATACACAGCAGCCAAAAGGGTCACCTATAGAACCACTACAGGATTTTTCAGATAGATAGCAACCATCACTCCCAGCAGCAGCAGCTAATCAAGTAGCGAAGCCAACAACATCCCAATCAAGGCCGGCAATGCCATCAGAAACAGACAGTGAAACTGTACCAGCAAAACGGCCTCAGCAGGAACTCACCACAGAGCTAACACAGGAGGGGGATCAGCCATTGGCCAGAGAGGTAACTTTTGAAAGCGAAGCAGCGGCCGGGAAGCAACTGGGAAGGTACCCGGCCAGGACTCACAAAACCCCGGCATACCTCAAGGACTATGTGAGGCTGTGAAGGGGTAGTGGGTAAGAAGAGTAGTTGAGGAATGTTAACAGTAGTAGTTGTCTCGTTAGGGGGGAAGGGGTGTTGTGTATGTAGAAATGCCAGGCTAGTATAGCCACCACAACACCAGGTGGCATTGGTCGGGCGTCCTGATTGGTCAACCTGTCCGGCGGGAAATATACAACACCGGGTTGGGTGTTACCTGGCCGGCGGGAAAATAGAGCAGCCGGGTTGGCTGGGTTCATGGGCATCAGTAGGCTATAAGAGGACACTGGGGGGTTTGGGACTCAGTTCCATCTTGTAATCAATAGAGGTATCTTGTACTATGTTGTCTCGTTCCTCTGTCCACGCGGTCGCCCACGCTACAACATCGGGTGTGCTGTGGAACAAGGTTGTCATAGATTCTTTGGCTGATTCCAGGTCTATGGATATGAAAAGGGGTGTGACATCAAATGAGACCATGATTTTATCCTCATGTATTGTCATGTTTTTGATTCTTTGAAGGCACTGTAGTGGGGAATTTATGGAGTATTTGCTTCCCCCTGTGAGGTGCCCAACCTTTTTTGTTATTTCTTTTGCGATGTTGTAGGTAGGAGTCTCTGGTAATGATACAATTGGATGGAGAGGTATGTCAGGCAACTGTGAAACAAGCTAACAGTAAACAGCCTAACCAAAGAACCTCTAAGACCACTACCACCAACACTGACAGGGCAAGCCACTAGACTAGAATATAAATTGAGAGCAAACCCCACTCCCTTACTAGCACTGATGTTACCTGGTTTGGGTAATGAAATGTTTGCAACAAAGCAATCAATCTCAGAGAGCACCAATGACACCTCATTTCAACCCTGAGCTACAAATATTCTCTTTTATCAGTCTCTTTCCTCTCCTATTCAGCTGTCATTTTTCACATGATTCTGAAACATGCACATTCTAAGTTCAGTACTTTCTTAATAATGCTGTTCTAAATAAATTTCATGTAACAATAAGTTAACAAGCCTAGAAAGAAAGGGTGGGGGAGAAGACTCCAACCCTGAGAAAATTAAAATGTGACAGAAATCTAGGCTCTATTTGCTGACGTATTTATTTGATGGTCTACTGTTACCCTTAACCCCCCTCCCAAAATATCCAGATGTATTTTTTAAGTCACCAAATATTTGCCTACCCTTGAAAACTGGTTGAGCCTCCCTCTTCTTGAAGGTTGATTAGGAGGCTTAGCTGCAAAGATTTGTTCCCTTGTGTTTATTGAATTAGGCTTCAGGGCTCTGTCTCGATATATAAATCCTAACATTACTGCTGTTATGTTCTTAGTTCGGTTAGGCATTGATGAGGCAGAGTATTGAAACAGCAAGCTTGTTTATTAACTCACAACAGAAGCAGCCCTAGAGGCTGCTGAACAGCTATATATACAGTTCGCCTCTAGGCAGCAACCAATAGGTTTAAAGTAACAGTTTCCCACCCCAAACATAATTATCAGCTTGGAGACAGTCTGGGTTTCAGTAACAGAAACTGTTAAGCAATCCTACACTTAAATACAGCAATTAAGGTCACACATTAATCAAGTGATATCAACAGTTGAGGCCAATTACACCCCTTCCCCCTAGATAGCTCAAACTCTCAAATTCTTTTTTTTTTTTTTTTTATTAAAAAGTTTTTCAATACATTTTAATTATAACATCCCATTCCCCACCCCTCCCCCACCCTCTCCCACCCTCTTACCCTCCCTCTCCCCCCTCCCCCCCCGGACTTCCCAGAGCTAGATACAAGGTATAAAAAATAAAATAACCAATCATAAACGCCCATATGCTAACAATAATAACCTATTAATTCTCTCGCGCTTTAGCTCTTATAAATTGACTACAAGCAATATACTTATTCAAATGCTAAATAAAACTTTTTAGTCCCATATTTATTCTGGATATAATCAATCCATTTCTTCCACTCCACAATATATCGTTGTTGAGAATGATCTTTCAAATATGCTGAAATCTTTGCCATCTCCGCCAGGTTGGAAACTTTTAAAGTCCATTCCTCTAAAGTCGGCAGTTCTTGCTTCTTCCAATATTGCCCTATTAAAAGTCTCGCTGCCGTAATTAAATTCAACATCAAATTAATGTCCAACACAGTAGTATCAGTAATAATACCCAGTAAAAACAGTTGCGGACAAAACTTTATCCTTTTCTTGAATATCTTCTGCATATTCCACCAGATTTTAATCCAAAATGGTTTGATCTTTTTGCAAGTCCACCATATATGAAAATACGTTGCGTCTTCGCCACCACATCTCCAACATTTAGGCTGATAGTTTGGATACATACTTGCTAACTTTCTAGGATCTAAATGCCATCTGTAAAACATTTTATAAAAGTTCTCTCTTAAATTTTGAGCTTGCGTAAATTTCACATTTCTCACCCAGATCTTTTCCCAAGTGTCCATTGTGATGACTTCCTGAATGTTCTGTGCCCATTTTATCATACAGTCCTTAACAATTTCTGTTTCTGAGTCAATCTCTATCAATGCAAGATATATCCGTTTGATATGCGCTGGTCCCTGATTTCTAATTTGTTTTACCAGATTTTCATCATCCCTCAAAAAACCAATCTTCTGATCTTCTTTCCACCTGGCTTGTAATTGCCCGTATTGAAACCAAGTTTGTACAATCTTATTTTCTCGTAAAAGATTATATGACTTCAAACACCATACATTCCTCTCCAAAGTCAAAATTTCCTTATATGTAATCACATCATGTTTAAATCCAACATTTATATTCTCTATTGCGTGTTTGGGTATTGCCCATAACGGTATCTTATAATTTAATTTTTGTCTGTGCTTTTTCCAAACTCTCAACAAAGCATACCTCAAAATATGCATTTTAAAAACATTATCTACCTTTTTGTCATATAGTAAATATGCGTGCCAACCAAATAACAAGTCATGCCCTTCAAGATTTAAGAGTCTCCCCTGTGTCAAATTAATCCAATCACTTATAGCTGATAATGCAGCAGCTTCATAATATAATTTAAAATTGGGCATTCTTAGACCACCTCTTTCACGTGTATCCTGCATAATTTTAAATTTGACCCGTGGCCTTTTCCCTGCCCAAACAAATTTATTGATACCCTTCTGCCACTCCTCCAAATTTGAATCCTTTTTAAGAATGGGTATCATTTGAAACAAAAATAAAAATTTTGGCAGAACATTCATTTTTACTGCTGCAATTCTTCCCAATAATGATAGTTGTAATTTTTTCCAACTATCCAATTCTTTTTGCACTTTATTCCATAACTTTTCATAATTATTTTTATATAATTTAACATTTGAGGGTGCTAGATATACCCCCAAATATTTAACCCTTTCAACAATTTCAAATCCAGTTAAGCTTTCTATAAAAACCTTTTGTGATACTGTCATATTTTTAGATAAAATTTTAGTTTTTTGTATGTTAATCTTAAATCCAGAAACTTTCCCATATTGAAATATTAACTCCATCAATTCCATAACAGAATTTTCTGGATGTGTCAAAGTAATAACCAGATCATCCGCAAAAGCCCTCAATTTATAGTCCTGATCTCTTATTTGAACTCCCTTAATTGTTTCCGAATTCCGTATTTTAATCAGTAATATCTCCAATGTTAAAACAAATAATAAAGGTGATAACGGGCAACCCTGCCTCGTACCCTTTTCAATATTACATATTTCAGTCAAACTATTATTAACAATTATTCGAGCTGTTTGCTTCTGGTATATTGCCCTAATTGGTTGTAAAAATTCATCCCCAAAATTCATTTTATCTAATACTTTCAACAAAAATTTCCAATCCAATTGATCAAAAGCTTTTTCAGCATCCAAAAAGATCAATGCTGCAGGGATCTGGTTATTCCTTTCCAAAAATTCCAACAAGTCAACTATATGTCTCACATTATTTTTCATTTGTCTACCACTTATAAACCCAGTTTGATCACCATGAATCACCTGTTGCAATACCCTCATAAGTCTACTAGCTAACACCTTAGCAAATATCTTGTAGTCCGTATTCAAAAGTGAAATTGGCCTATAATTTTTTGCTTGAGTAACATCCTGATCTTCTTTAGGAATTAAAGAAATAAAAGCAGTTTTCCAAGACGGGGGTACTCCTCCCCCCTTTTGAATTGTCTGAAACAGTTCCTTTAATGGCTTTATCATCTCAAACTGTAGATTTTTATAATACACAGCAGTCAAACCATCGGTGCCTGGTGCTTTACCTACTTTTAACTGTTTAATTGCCAAATATATTTCTTCCTCAGTTATCAACTGATTCATTTCTTCTTTTTGCTCTTGCGTAAGAACCGGAATATTAAAGTCTTTTAAATATAAATCAATGTCCGTTTCGTTAATCTTGTCGCTAGCATATAATTTAGAAAAAAAATCAACAAAGGTTTCCTTAATAAGATTCTGTTGATACACAATCTTCCCCTTATGTTCTATTTTGTCTATATTAGAAACCCTTTGCTTCTTTCTTAACATATATGCTAACCATCTGCCTGGTTTATTGGCATTGCAAAAAGTATTATGCCTTGCAAACCGTAGATTAGTTGCCACCTGATCAGCCATTAACTTATCAAATTGTCCTCTTAATAACTTAATAGTCTCTTTAATCTTCACGTCCGATGGGTTCAAAATTAAAGCCTTTTCTTTTTCTTTAATCTCTGTCTCTAATTCTTTCCTCCTAAATTCCAAATTGCGTCTATATTTGTTATTAAGATATATCAACACTCCTCTCATATATGCCTTACTAGCATCCCATACCATTTCCATAGAAGTACCCTTATGCATATTCATTTCAAAAAAAACTTTCATTTGTTTCTTACACTCTTCCACATTTTTCTGATTTCTGAACAGATTCTCATTTAAACGCCAGGAACGTCGTTCTCTAATGTCGTTTCCAATCTCCAGCCAAACTGGACTGTGATCAGACATAGTCTTTGAACAAATCTTTATCCTCTTAGTTCTAAAAAAGAGATCATTAGACAATAATATAAAATCAATCCTGGAAAAAGATTGGTGTCTATCAGAAAAAAAAGTATAGTCTCTTTCTTGTAAATTTCTCTCCCTCCAGACATCACGTAATTCCATATCGTCCATCATCTCAAAAAAAGATTTAGGCAATTTAGCATGACTTGGGGTACTTCTGTAGGATCCACTCTTATCCATTTGTACGTCCAAAACACCATTCCAGTCTCCCATAAAGATAAAAGATTTGTAATCCAATTGGGTAATCCTGCTGTGTAATAAACTATAAAAGTCAGCTTGCTGTTGATTAGGTGCGTATAATCCAACCAGAAGAGTTCTTTTACCTTCTAATAACAAGTCCACAATAACATATCTTCCTTGTTGATCAGCTTCAATTAATTCTGCCGTAATTGTATTCTTGACATAAATAACCACTCCATTTTTCTTGTTAACTGCAGACGCAATAAATTGTGTACCTAATCTTGAATTTGATAAATACTTTTGGTCCATAACTCTAATATGTGTTTCTTGTAAACAAATAACGTCAGTCTTAAATTGCTTTAAATATTGAAAAATTTTCTTTCTCTTTTGTGGTGAGTTTAATCCATTAACGTTCCAAGTTAAAAACTTAGTCACCATTTCTGGCAACCCGAAGCTTTTGAAGCGCGTCATCCAAAATCCCTTTTACGTTTTTAGGTCGCGCTCCTCCCACAGCTTGGCTATAGGTACATTTTGGAAGTTCCACAACAATCTGCTGGTCTAGGTCTTGCTCACGTCTGGCTCGTCTCGAAGCAGCTCGAGTAACCCTCTGGTCCTTTGCTTTCTCTAGTGTTGAAATTTGAATCACTCCTGCTGCAGTCTCATCTATTTGTGTTCCTTCAGCATCATATGACTTTCCCTCCTTTGTTGGTTCCAGAAGTGGTATGGGGATTGCTTTTAAAACATTGCTATAGAAATCACGTGCCTGCAGGACTGTAGCAAGACGGTATCTGGTATCTTCAAACATTACCACCATACCCACTGGAATCTCCCATCTAAACCTGACATCACGTCGCTTAAGCTCCTGTGCCAGAAATGCAAATTCCTTTCGTTTCCTTAAAATTTTTGGAGGGATCTCTTTCAAAACCAAAACTTCTTGGTCTGCAATCACAAGCTTTGTATTATAAGAAACTTGAATAACTTCATTCCTGATTGCTCTCTTTGTAAAATAAACAACCACATCTCTTGGTAATTTCCTTTGTCTCGCTATCCAGGAGTTAACACGAAAAATTTTGTCTATATCTTCTGCAATTCCTTCAGCTGGCCTTCCCAGCACGTCTTCAAGAGCAACAGAAACTAATTTTCTCAAGTCTTCCTTTAAATTCTCCTTGAGACCTCTTATTCTCACAGCAAACTCCATTTCATGATATTGTACCAATGTCAGATCATAATCAATTTTATCCACCACATTTTCAGTCTCTAATATCTTTGCATCCAATTTAATATTATTTTGAGTAAGGTCCTCCACTCTTTCGTCAAGGCGCTCAATACATGTCGCCATGCCTTGAAATACATGCAAGATTTCCTCCCTTATTACTGTAAACTTTTCTGTCAGCTTCTCATCCATCTTCTCATCTATCATCACAGCCAAATGCTGTGAATGTTTTTCCAAAGCATCTTCCAAAACTTTTACTGTTAAGACAGGCGAAGGTAAAGGTGCAGGAGGTGCTAACACTTGCGCTGAAGATTGCGGCAGAGGGGAAGCCCCCGTAGTTTTAGGAAGTTTAGAAGAAGATTTAGCCGCCATCTTTTCCCTCTTTTGCAACTACGCACTTTCACTTTCTAGATCTTCTATGTGAATTGAGCCAAAGTTCAAAAGTTCACTTACTCCTTAATCTCTTGCATCGCTCTGCCTGCATTCATAATCTTCCAAAGTCCATTCTTGTAGGCAGGGATGGTTGCGTTCGCCTTGTTCTGCTCCCGGAAAAACGGAGCAGACACGCTGCGCAGCCCGGAGAAATCCAAGCTTCGGGGGGGGCTCGATCTTCCAGCCGCCAGAACTTTAAGTCCTGGCGGCCCCAGAGAGCCCCTCCCCTACTTGGATACTCACCCCCTCCTCTTCTCCCGAGGAGGGGGCTTCCGAACCGCCGAAACAGCTGATCGGCGCTGTTTTCGGCGGTTCTAGAAAGCCGCGAAGCTGACAAGCTAAAATCAGCTGTCGGCGGCGGCGCCTTGCCACCCGGAAGTCCCAAACTCTCAAATTCTTGAGATAGTCCTGCAAGTACTTAGGCGGCCTTTGCGACTGACCCGAACATCTAGGGGTTGCTGAAGCCTCCTGGTCTACCTGCTCGCCTGCCAGGCTGGGTAAACCAGGACTATGAGGCCTGGTGGATTCAGGTTGACTCGAGTCCCTTTGGCTGGCCTGTTCTAGTAGGCCCAAGCCAAAGTCCATTTGTGAAGCAAAGTCTGCTGGGCTGGCACTTGGCGCTGTTTGCCGGATCTGCTCAGCAGATGTGGACTGTGTGTCGGGGAAGAACTCATCTACGGCCATTCCCCCGTCTCCTCAGTGGAGAGTCCTGTTGGAGCGTGTAAGCTCCTCTGTTGGGCCGCTGTTGCACTGCCCCTGCTGGCAGCCCTCTTAAGAGTCCTGACCAGCGACTGGTTCGCTAGCCTCCGACGCAGCTGGTCAATGTGCCAGCGAATGACTCGCCCATCTTCCAGGATCACCTTGGAAGAGAGTGGCCCTGACACCTTAGCAACCACGGCTACCACCCACAAAGCCCCTTACCCATAATTCTGGGCCCAAACCCAGTCACCAACTTGCAAATTTGGCTGTGTTGTGTCCACAGCAACTCGATCAGGGTGTAGCCAGTCCAGCTTGGTGATCAAGCGTCGGCCCCATCTGAGTTTGGCTGGGCTTCTGCCCGTGGCAGTGCAGGGAGTTGTGCGTTGGCAGAGTAAAAAATCTGCCAGTCTGTGGTGCCAATCCCCTGTGACGATCTGCTTCAGAGATTCCTTGGTTGTGCGGACCATGTGTTCTGCTTGGCCGTTCGAGGGCGGGTGAAAGGGAGCCGAAGTGGCATGCCTTATTACATTAGCCCTGAGGAAGGACTGGAATTCTGCAGCAGTGAATTGGGCCCCATTGTCGTCTGGTAACCCGTGCGTTGCAAAGATCCTGCGCAGTTCCTGGATGGTCCTGGCAGTAGTCATAGTTAGAACTGGTGCAACTTCTAACCATTTGGAGTGACTGTCTACCACAATTACGAACAGCTGTCCCTGAAAGGGCCCGGCAAAATCAATGTGGATTCTTGACCATGGTGTGTGTGTGTGTGTGTCCTCCCATCGGTGGATAGGGGCTTGCGGCATCTCGGGCCTGGATTGCTGGCAAGTGTAGCAGCCATGTACTTGGGACTCAATAGCTTTATCTAGCCCTGGCCACCAAAGGTAGCTCCTTGCAAGTGCCTTCATACGGACTATTCCCGGATGTCCCTCGTGCAGAGACTCTAAAACCCTGGGCCTTAAAGAGCTCGGGACTATGACCCAAGTCCCCCAAAGGATGCACCCTTTATGAGCTGACAGCTCATCTTTCCTCATAAAAAAACTCATAATCATCATAATAATAGTAAAGTTGGAAGGGACCCTGGGATATTTGTCCAGCCATCCTGTGTGCACCCAATTCAACACATGGCTAAGCGTTGTGTCAGCGGCTGTCTCAGCAGCCATGTCCCCAGCGTGAAGGGGAGACTCTGGCAAATCCTGGATAGCCAGGATGTGTGCAGCCGGAGTGGGATCTGGTTCTACGTGTGGCAGGGGCAACCTGCTAAGGCCGTCTGTATGGCCCATTTCTCTGCCTGGTTTGTGAATCAGCCTGTAGCTGTAGGCTGAAAGGAAGATAGACCACCTCAGCATTCGAGGAGACAGAATCTGAGGTGTCTGTTTGTTCATGGTGAACAACCCTAGAAGCGGCTTGTGGTCCGTGAAGACCGTGAACTGTCAGCCATACAAGTAGACATGGAACTTTTTCACTCTGACCACAATGGCTAGGGCCTCCTTGTCAATTTGCGCGGAGTTGTGCTCTGCAGACGACAGGGTCCTAGACCTAGAGTAATAAGCAATGGGAGTCTGCCTCCCATCAGCCATTAAGTGGCTCAACACAGCCCCAACCCCATATGGGGATGCATCACATGCGATGCAAACAGGCAGCTTTTCATTAAAATGAGTGAGGACTGAGTTCAAAGACAGCAGTGATTTGACTGCCTTGAAACTTCTCTCGTGGATGCTGGTCCACTGCCACTAAGCCTTTTTATCCAAGAGCCGGTGTAACTGCTCTGCCACTGCGACCTTGTATGGAAGGCATGGTAAAAATTCAAAAGGCCCAGAAAGGCCTGAAGCTCTCCCTTGGATTTCGGACTTGGGGCCTGCTGGATTGCTTTTAGCTTGGAGTCTGCTGGAGGAATGCCTTTGGCATCGATACGGAAACCAAGGAACTCGGTTGACTCTACCCCAATCTTACACTTTTCCTTTTTTAATTTAAGTCCCGTGTCTCGGAACCGCTGAAGGACGGCTTTAAGCCATTCAGCCAGAATCTCTACTGATTCCCCAGCTATGAGGACATCATTGAAATAGGGGCATACCCCTGGAATGCCCTTGAGCGTGTGCTCCATAACTCGCTGGAAAAGCCCTGGGGCTACACTCACCCCGAACTGTAGGCGCTTAACCTTGAAGGCCCCCCTATGGGTGACAATAGTCTGGGCTACCGCCGTGGCCTTATCAACAGGCAGTTACTGGTAGGCTTGTGCCAAATCTAATTTGGCACACCTCCTTGCACTGACGCCAAAATATGGCTGACTACTGGCACCGGATATGCTTGTTGTTGAAGTGCCCTGTTGATGGTGCACTTATAATCAGCGCATATGCGCACCTCTCCGTTGGCCTTAAGTGGCATTACTATAGGGGTCTCCCACACCCCACTGTCTACAGGCTGCAATGCCCCTTGTCTCACTAGCTTGTCCAGCTCTGCGTTGATTTTGGGTTTTAGGGCAAAAGGCACTGTACGAGGCTTGATCCATATTGGGGTTACCATAGGATCAAGCTTGAGGGCGATCGGAGGACCCTTGTACTCCCCTAGATTTGAGCTGAAGACATCAGCAAACTCTTGGCAGACTGAAAACAGGTCTGCCCCTTGTGTCCTATGAATGCCGGTCACTTTAAAGCCCAATGCATCAAACCAATCGAGGCCTAAGAGGCTGTGCATTGGCCTTCCACCACTACATCTAGTGGACCCTGAAAACCCTTGAATTGCACCAGAAGTGTGGCTTCGCCTTTGACTGCCACCCGGGAGCAGTAAATTAGACAGCCGGAGTTTGGCCCGTCTGTCGCTGCGATTGCAAATATGCCTGAAAATTCCTTCGGAAATGATGGACAAGGCTGAGCCTGTGTCCAGTTCCATGTTGCCCCGGTACCTCTCTTGAATGTGTCTTCTGGTGGACCATCCCTCTGGCGACATCAGCAGACAGCGGCAATGTGGCCTGGTTTGCCACATGCCTGTCATGATGCTGTTCAGAAATGGCATTCCGAGCGGCGATGGCGGCCTCCACAGCCCATGCATCTAAGGAAAGGAACTGCCTTCTCAGCTGGCCATGGTCTCTTCTCCGGTTGCTTCCGTAGCTGGTCGACTTCGTAGTCCAAATCAGTGTCTTCCGTATGCTTGGTGTCCTTGTGGTTGATGGTTTCGGCGCTGGGCGTGCTTTTGGAGGGCTGTAGTGCTTTAAAAGCCCTTCCAGCTGCTTCATCAGCCATGACCTCCTTCAAGGCCTCCTGTAGTGAGAGAGTCTCCTTTGCAAAGTTTTTTTTGCTGGAGCTCTTGATTTCTTAGTCCACAGACTAAACGATCCCTCAGTCTTTCCTCCAAGTCCGCGAAATTGCAAAGCTGAGATGCTTGCCAAAGAGCAGCTATGAATTCCGTTGCAAATTTGCCGGGCTGTTGCTCCCGCTGCTCAAATGTGTGCCTTCACGCTATCACAGATAATTTGGGCTCAAAGTGGTCTCAGAGCTTTTTCTTCAGATCCGCGTAGGTGACCGACTCGAGCGGCGCAGGGGCAACCAGGTTCTCGGCAATGTTGAAGGTGGTGGGACCGCACACGCAAAGGAGTGTCACGGCCTTCAGTCCGTCTTCACCGACCTAGTTAGCTCGGAGGTAATTTTCGATGTGAGAGATGTGGGAATGCTATCTCTTGGGGTGCACCATGTCAAATTCTTCAAGTTTTCCAACCTTCACCATGGTGAGTTGCTTCTTGCTCGCAATGCCTTGTGCTGCTGGTTTCTGTGCTGGCCCTAGGATGGATCCTTAGGGTGTGGTGGTCTCCAGCGTGACTTGCTGGCAGACCAAGGGGGGGAACATAGTTCCTGCTAGGCTCTGGTGCTGGCCTCACCCCCTAGTGACTTCAGGCTCTCTTGGTTAAGCAGCACATCCCACCTTCGTTGCCACCGTTATGTTCTTAGTTCAGTTAGGCATTGACGAGGCAGAGTGTTGAAACAGCAAGCATGTTTATTAACTCACAACAGAAGCAGCCCTAGAGGCTGCTGAACAGCTATATATACAGTTCGCCTCTAGGCGGCAACCAATAGGTTTAAAGTGAAAGGAATAAAATATTATTCAGAAATTTCTAATGAGTCTAAAGGACATTAGAAGAAGCCACCTGAAAATCCTAAGTAATAACGACTGTCTATCTCATCTAAAAGTTGACAAGTACAAATGTGACAAGCTGAAAACGCTAACCTAAACCGCAAGAAAAGGAAATACAGAAATAACTATAGGCGCCGAGCTTTGTTAACAAATAATTAGATGGTGATAGATAGGATGTGTACAAAGGGGCTTTGTGGAACATGGGAGGGACAGTGGTTTTAGGCTGTACGGATAGTTTATCGGATGATTAGGGAAGGGGCGGTGAGTGCGATAGGGGAGGGGGGAATCTGTGTCAGGGATAGGATATAAAAATGTGTCAAACAGCTCTGTAAGGTGTAACTGACCTCCTGTGTGGGTTTCAGTTCACCAAGCCTTTGCAAACGCTTCTTTTTAAATAAAAACTGTTACTGGAATTCCAAGTGAGTTTGTTTGTTTTGGGATATTGAGCCACAAACAAAAGTAACAGTTTCTCTCCCCAAACATAATTATCAGCTTGGAGACAGTCTGGGTTGCAGTAACAGAAACTGTTAAGCAATCCTACACTTAAATACAGCAGTTTAAGGTCACACATTAATCAAGAGATATCAACAGTTGAGGCCAATACATTACAACTGAACTATTAGTTTCCCAGTCCCCTAGTCTATGGTCTCTATAATTTCCTATTTTCATGGCCTTCATAAATGATATGGAGATCTTGTCTTCTCTGCTTTTCCTCCTGGGTTCGGTTTCTCCGTCGGGTAACAAACTCGCCACGTCATGTTACGTGTCGCGACTTATCGCGACTCTTCTTGCATTGCCGGCAATGGGGTGGGCGCAGCTTCAGTATGATGAAACCAGCCCGCGGGCCGGCAGTTTGACACCCCATGCAAACTATGTATGCTCAAAACTAATTCGTATTACCTTGATTGATCTTTTCCCTGGTACCGGTATAAGGGCATATGATTGCTGTCTTAATTAAGTGCACATCTTATTTAAATACAAAGTTTTTGAAACCATGCGGTCCTTTCGACCTGTCAGCCTCATGACGTACGAGCCGCAGCGGCCAACCAGCGTGGAAAAGAGGGGACGGCGGGCGTTGGCCGGTTGAAAAGGAGCGGTGGAGGTATTTCGTGCGCCTTGGCAGGAAGTGGAGTGCGTGAGCACGGTGCATACGCATGAATGCTACGTGCTTGAAGGCGGAATAAGGCCTGTCCAGTTAATCCGCCAGAAAATACGGTAGTGAATTAGCGTCCCCTCAGGGCAGTTGTGCGGGAGGCACGCTGTTCTGTATTTTATTTCCCTCCTCCCGTCTGAGTCGCACTCCCTGAATCGTTTAGTTATCGCTCGTTTAGTGGGCGCGCGTCCTTTCCCTACCCCTCCTCCTCTTTCCTGCCGCCACAAGGAGTTGTCTGTGAGGAGGGGGAGGGGAAGTTGTAGGGGAGACTCTAGTAGCTTCCGTCGGGGGTGGGATCTCCTCGCAGCTGAGGGGGAAGTAAGGAGCGCGCGAAGGGAGAGACCGGCCGGTTAATTGAGCGGACGGAGAGTGAGGCGGCGGTCACCGACTCCGTTCCCCTCTTTCCTCCTTCCTAGCTTCACCTCGTTGCCCGCCACCATGGAACTCATTACTATCTTGGAGAAGACAGTGTCGCCAGGTAAAGGGGAAAGAGATGCTACAGGCCTTTTCCTTACAGATGTGTTGCTAAGGGAGGAATGGTTGGGGTGAAAGCATCTCGTCCAGGTCGGGAGGAGGTTGGGGGCAGGGAAGGGCATCTAGTTATAGGACATATGCTCTGGGGAAGGCGTTTGCCGAAGCCGTTGTTCGGGAGGGAATGAAAGATCAAGGGAGAAGGTGTGGAAAGGGGCGAAGGAAGAAACAACGGTCCCTCCCCTTGAGGATTCGGGGCCGTTGGAAGAGTCAGGCCCGGTCTCTGGCCTGGGGGATAAAGGAACCACTGAATGCTTGGTTTGGGCCCAATGCTTGGTGGGAAAGGAGGGGCAAGCGTGAATTTCATCATTTGTGGGGTGGGAGAGACCGAGAATTCCCTAGCTAGGCTGGCAAGGAAGTAGCCTTCGGCGTAAAACTCTTTTTAAAAAACGCTTACTGTATCGGCCGGGTCAGTTGATGAATGTAATGGTGCACGTGTGTGGAAGAAGGTAGCTTTGGGCACAAGTTAATGGATTCGCTGCATGATACGAGAAGACAGGTTCTTTTTGAGGGTGGGGATAAAGTCGCTTTGCGTGGCATACGGCATACGGGTTGGGTGGAGATTCCGTAGCATATGACTGTGGGTCAAGTCGTCTCGTCCGAGAAATTCTTCCCAGACGTGCTGGCTTACATAGGGGACGGAAACTGACGGGAGAATAAGCGATGGCCTCACATCGTGCCAACCATAACACCAGAGCCTCCATGAGGGTAAAGGTAAGGTGGCAATGAAATGCAGCGCACGCGTTGGGAACGTTAAGGCCCGGTATTTATGTAGGAGGTTTTTCAGGTCCGGTGTACGCCAAAATCGGGCTGAGGTTGACTGTGATAGGTAATTGTGGGATTTGACAATAGGGCTGGAGACATACTGGTATTTTGACAAATGTTGAGTGTATTTCTTCCCCCAAATCTTTAAAAACTAGATTATTCGTTGTGGATGGAGTGAGGTTGCGGTTATACTGTACTTGCAGTCCCCCAAGAAGTGTTTTTCTTCTTGACCCCCCTCCCAATCTCTGTGTGGATCTGATTGATGGAAAATAAAATTTGAGTAGAAGCATGTCGCGAGGGGGGGGGGGACTCTCCAAGGGGGTTGAAAACCTTCATATTCAGAATGGAGAGAATTGCTGGGTGTCCTGATTTAAGGAGAAAGAGCGGTTGAATAGCTGGAAAGAGGCAACAACATTTGGGGGGTTATTGTTGGATTGATATTGACCTTTGGGGTTGTCACTGACACCTTGGTGTATTTTTCTCTCCCCCCCCCCCCCCCCCCCCCCGGGTCTTCTGCAGACTGCACCGAGCTTGAAGCGGCTCAGAAGTTCCTGGAACAGGCAGCCATGGAGAACCTGGTAAGGGAAAACACAACAGTTGAGCTGAATTTGGGTGGGGTTTGAGAAAGTGCGATGTTTCCCCTGTGTGAAAAGACGCGCATCAGACCAGGCCGAGCCGCCATAGAGGGGCTCAGCCTAACAGAAGCCTTTTTCTTTTCTCTCTCTCTCTCTCTCTCTCTCTCTTTAGTAGGGGGTGGGCAAGAATGAAGTAGCCAATGGTAAAGCTCTCGGGAGTCGCACCATCCAATCGTGGGAGGGAAAATGAAGGAGAAGGCGGCTTGGACTTACCGCGCTGCATGTATGGAGGGAAAGTGGAGAAGATAGATTTGATCTTCTGGGCCAGCCGGCATATGTAGTGGGTTAAAGGCAAACGACAGGAGATTGTTTGGAACGGGCTTTTAAACTCCTAACCAGACCTACTAGGTTTCGGCTTTTTCTGCCTCCTTCCCTAGCCTAAAGATTCTCTGGTTCTGCCTGCAAACCGTCCCCCATTTTCTGTACTTTTTCTGCTCTTCCATTTTTGTCCATTTTCCCTTCTCTTCTTTTTGTGGTGGTTTCCATAGATTTGAATAATTTCTATCCAGGTGTTGCATATGTGTGTGTATCTTATATGAACATTTTTTAAACCTGGTTTGAAAACAGACATTGGTTTGCTTCGGTCTCTGAAATACAAATTATTTGTGAAATATTCCATTCATCCCTATGCTGAAAAGGATTGATTTAGAGCAATACTAGTAGTGAAATGAAAGTTCTAAGCATTTCATCTATTATCTAGCATAAATATCAGAATAACAAAGTCTAGTGCTTAACAGTGAATGAAGTCAAATCCAGTATATATGAGGGAGCCATGTAGGTAACTGTTATATTTAACTGAGTCAAGGTTACGGTACAGGTAGTCCTTGACTTATGACAATTGAGCCAAAAATTTCCATTGCTAAGCAAGACAGTTAAGTGAGTTTCCCCCCATTTTATGACCTTTTTTGCCACAGTTAAGTGAATCACTGCAGTTAAGTTAGCAACATGGTTAAGTGAATCTGGCTTCCCCATTGACTTTGCTTGTCAGAAGGTCACAAAAGGTGATCACATGACCTCAGGACTGCAACTGTCATAAATACATGCCAGTTGCCAAGCAACTGAATTTTGATCATGTGACCATGGGGATGCTGCAACAGTAATTACTGTGAAAAAAGGTCATAAGTCACTATGTTCAGTGCCCTTATAACTTTAAACTGTCACTAAAGAAATGGTTGTAAGTCAAGGACTACATTGTAAGTTCTTAAAGGAGAATAGCAATACAAATTGAGTGTAATTGCTTATGATGGTGACCCTTTGCTGTTGATAATTGCTTAGTCAATATATGTGCACATGTATAGAAAAATAGAATATAATAAAATGTGTCATAATCTGTTAAACCATGGTGGTGCAGTGGTTAGAATGCAGTACTACAGGCTGCCAACAGTTCGATTCTCACCAGCTTAAGATTCACTCAGCCTTCCATCCTTCTGAGGTCTGTAAAATGAGGACCCAAATTGTTGGGGGCAATATGCTGACTCTGTAAACTGCTTAGAGAGGGCTGTAAAGCACAGTGAAGCAGTATATAAGTCTTATTGCTATTGCTATTCAGGATGAATATTTGTATGGCATTTGTCAGAAGAGAAAATTGCTCAGTGGCTGGTCTTTAATCACATATTCTAGAGATAAGTTTTCAGACTATGGGATTGAGGCTTTACAGCAATCTTCAAGGAAATGTCTTAAGTTTATTTTGTTTCATTGTCAGAGTACATACATTATCAGTAATAGATGTCTTATTATCTTAGATTTCATACAGGTACTTGGAACATTTTTTCCTTTTTTAATACTTAAATTGCAAGTTGACTTTATATTTTTAAAGGGTGTGGTACACTTTTTCTGCACTGCAATGGTAAATCTGTGATACAGAAGAATAAAAAATGACAATTGTACATTTGTTGCTGAACAGCTTATTATTTGCTTTGCTAATGCAATACTGTATTTTCCGGCATATAAGACGACTGGGCGTATAAGACGACCCCCTACTTTTCCTGTTAAATTACTGTATTTTTTGGATCATAAGATGCACCTGACCATAAGACGCACCCAGTTTTTAGAGCAGGAAAACAAGAAAAAAAATATTCTGAACCAAATAGTACCTGTATACTAAAACAGGGCTTTTAAACCTTTTCATCCATTGTACCACTTTTAGGACAAGGCAATGTCCGAGTACCACCAGTCGCCCAGCAAGGTGTCAAAAACTTAACCCCCCCCCAAAAAGGAAAAAAATGATAAAGTACAGGTAGTCTTCGGCTTACAATGATTCACTTAGTGACCGTTCAAAGTTACAACGGCACTGAAAAAAGTGACTTATGACCATTTTTCACACTTATGACCATTGCAGCATCCCCAGGGTCATGTGATTTACATTCGGATGCTTGGCAATTGATTCATATTTATGATGGTCACATTGTTCCAGGGTCATGTGATTGCTTTTTGCAACCTTCTGACAAGCAAAGTTAGTGGGGAAACCAGATTCACTTAACAATCATGTTACTAATTTAATTTCTCTCTCTCCTTTTCTTTCTCTCCCTCTCCCCCTCCCTCTCTCTTTCTCTCTCCTCTCTCTCCTTCTTTCTCTCTCTCCCTTTCTCTCCCTCTCCCTCTTTCTCTCCCTTTTTTTCTCTTTCCCTCTATTTCTCCCTCTGTTTCCCTCCCTCTTTCTTTCTCCTGGTCTTTCCCTCTTTCTCTCCCTCTCTTTTTCTCTTTCCCTCTCTTTCTCTCTCTCCCTCTATTTCCCTCCCTTTCTTTCTCCTTCTCTCTTTCTCCCTCTTTCTCTCCCTCTCTCTTTTTCTCTTTCCCTCTATTTCTCCCTCTTTCTCCCTCTATTTCCCTCCCTCTTTCTTTCTCCTTGTCTCTCTCCCTCTTTCTCTCTCTCTCCCTTTCTTTCTCTCCATCTTTCCCTCTCCCTCTTTCTCTCTATTTCTCTCCCTTTCTTTCTCCTTCTCTCTCTCTTCCTTTCTCTCCCTCTTTCTTTCTCCTTCTCTCTCTCCCTCTTTCTCTCTATTTCTCTCTCCCTCCCTCTCCCATTGTCTCTTCCTTCTTTCCTTCCTTCCTTTCTTCCTTCCCTCCCTCTTTGTCCTTCCCTCTCCACATTAGAGCAGTACCTGTGGAGGCGGCCCTGTGGCCCAGCTTTCTCTTGCAGAAAACAAGCTGAAACGGAGCGAGGGAGATTGCCAGGAACGCGAATCAGCCGATCTCGCGCTCCTGCAATCTCTCTCACTCGGTTTCAGCTTCCCTTGCTACAAGAGAAAGCAGGCTGAAATGAAGAAGATTGCAGCAGCGCGAGATCAGCCGATTCGCATTCCTGGCAATCTCCCTCGCTCCGTTTCAGCCTGCTTTCTCTTGTAGCAAGGGAAGCTGAAACCGAGTGAGGGAGATTGCAGGAGTGTGAGATCGGCGTTTCTCAGCACGTGCCGATTCGTGCTCCTGGCAATCTCCCTTGCTTTCCACTTGCAGAGGTTGGGGCTGGCCATATGGATCAGCTTCGGACCATAAGATGCACCCTCATTTCCCCCCCCTACTTTTGGGAGGGAAAAGTGCGTCTTATGGTCTGAAAAATACAGGTATAGGGTTTGGGCTATACTCGCTGTATAAGACTACCGTATTTTCCGGTGTATAAGACGACTGGGCGTATAAGACCCCCAACTTTTGAGAAGATTTTCATGGGTTAAAAAGTCGTCTTATACGCCAGAAAATACGATAATCTTTAACAGCATTTTTATACAGTATGATTGTTCCATCACTGAAAAGCTAAGTCTGTTAAGGTAAAAATCACCTTAGTAGAGGGCGAAGGATCGTGTCTCA
>JAKJMR010004745.1:0-17478 GCA_024449315.1 Daboia siamensis | reverse complement strand
ATAAAGAATAACTGTGAGAAACTTTTTCTAGACATGCGCACATAGCAGTTTAAAACCAAAACATAACTAGTCATATGGGCTTCACTATGGTTACCAGATAGGTTATCATAACAGGTGCAGAGAGCAGGGGAAGAATACAGTTAGAAATGAACTTTTCTGACGAACAAAAAAAAAAAAACGTGCAGTGACAAAGTCAACATTCTGGAATACTTTCATAAGATATTATTCATGCTGCAGGATCCAATCTGGGTTGGTTACCGGGACCAGTGGTTTTGTCTTCTGAGCTTTTGGACTCGTGCTGGAGCCCATCTTCAGGGAACTTCTCTCTACCAGAGTGTGTGCTTTGGGATGTTCTATGTGTGGTATTTAGAAGCCTAGAAACCACAGTTTATCGCAATGCCACCAATACTCCACACATTCTGAATTTCAACAGCAACCATCCACTGTCACACAAAAAGAGTTGCATCAGAACACTATATGGCAGGGTGAGAACCCACTGTAGTACCCAGCAAGCCAAACAGCTGGAGAGCAGGTACCTACATGAACAATTCACGCAGGATGAGTACCCACAATCATTTTTCACAAGATGTCTGCACAACATGGTGGGGAGAGAAAGGAAAGAGACAAGGTACAAGAGCAGCCACGTGTCGCAACCTGCCATACATCAAAAACATTTCGGAAGCTGTAGAATGCATCTTCCGAGATCTGCAAGTGGGCATTGTACGCCACCCAGAGGGTACCATACAAGGACAAATTATGCATTGTAAGGATTGGAGGTGGGAGATACTTTCAATGTAATCTACCGGATCTCATGCATGGATTGTCCCCGTAACTATGTAGGACCAACGGGGTGGAAGCTAACCACCAGATTGCAAGAACAAAAGTGAGCAGTCGGACGAGGAGATCTGAACTCATTGGTAGCCTCACATTGCAGTGAACAAGGACATACATTCAGTTTTGCAGCTACTAAGATTGTTGGATGAGCAGGCACAAAAGCAGCCAGGGAAGTGATTGAAGCCCTGGGAAACAGGCCCCTAGTCAGTCAACAGGAGTGTTGATTTACCACCATCTGATCAAGTACTTGGGAGGGTTTGGCCAGCCATCAACACCCAATCAACATCTAAGAAGTCACATACAACAGGCACCGTATAAATACCACACATAGAATAGCCCAAAGCACACACTGGTAGTGAAGATGGGCTCCAGCACAAGTCCAAAAGCTCAGAAGACGAAACCTCTGGTCCTGGTGACCAACCCAGATTGGATCCTGCAACATCATCCTGGGACACATATATTCGCCTTTATTTGTCGTTCGTACTGTTCTATGGTTGGTAGGTAGGGTTCTTTTTACAGTTAGATTATTCTGTTTTGGAGAATCTTTATCAATACACTTTACTGTTTTGATAATGTGTTACTAGTCAAATTTGAAGTCCATTTTACTGTGTGAAATACATCTCTCTTTGAAGATCTCACATTTTCAATGGAAGAACAGTGAGTTGACACTGAAGACTCATTCCTCAGACTCCCCCAAATGTTCAGAAAGATGCAAAGCATCTACAGACTCCTAAGGGATTAGCATCATATTTTGAAAAAGGGATTCCATTTGTATCCAATCCTTCTTTTAGAAGATGTATCCTAGTATCTCATTTTATCTTTATAGTAACTTGGAAATAGATTGGACTGGGGACAATGGATGGGCCTAGGTCAGGTAGGGAGCTTTGTGGCTGAACTGCAATTTGAAATGTGATTTCCACTGTTCAGCTCCAACAGCAACTGCACAATGTATCTGCATTTTCTCAAACCTATGCCCTCTATATGTCCCAAACCAGGGGTCCCCAACCCCCGGGCCATGGACTAGTACCGGGCCATGGCATGCCAGCAGCCGGTCCGCACAAACAAGCAAAGCCCCATCTGCGAGATGCAGGCAGCACACAAAACCAGGCACCCTTCGGTCCATGGAAAAACCTCATGGCACCGGTCCCTGGTGCCCAAAATGTTGGGGACCTCTGTCCTAGACAACAGTTCTCATCTCTGGCCATCAGGGCCAATACATTCTTTCTATGAGGCCTAAAACGTAAAAATACATTCAAATACATACGTTTTTAAATTAAGAATCAACCTTGACCAGAAAATAGAAAAAAACAATACTGGTTGATATTATAACATGTCTTGGCCTTAGAGATTCTTTGATAATTTAGATGTTCTTAAAATGGACTGTGGTAATAAAGATTTCTGCCGAACAGTATTTTGTAAACTAAATGCTGAAATACTGATTATTTTATCAGTGAGTGTTTCACATATTATGCTTATTCTGCTTTTCTTTATGCTGTCTCTTGCGATTAATAACCATGTATGAGGTTTGGGCTATAGAAAATAATTGGGAATGGATAAGCATCCATTTCACCCATTTCTTTGGCAGATATTAATTCCAGAATATGTTTTGACATGTTAAGGTATAATTCTCACTTTTGACCCTTGGTAGCAGAATAGTTTTGAAATCTGCAAAAAAATATTGTAACATTTATTTACTCTTTGCATAACAGAGTGGTAAATTAAGGTTTGGGGATCTTGACAAGTTGCTTACCCCTTGTGGCTTGTCACTTACCATCATAAGAAAGAGATAAACTTTATAGTTACATTCCTTGCCCCTTAATCCAGAGTTATGTACATGTTCAAAGATAATAACATTTACAAAGTACATTATGATTGGACAGGAAAATGTATCAGGTGCAGCAATTAGAAAATTAAATCTGCTACCTCTATGCTGTAAAACTTTGAACTTTGAACCCCTGATTAACTATCAAATACTTTTATATTTTTCTGTACAAATTCTCTCTTCCCCATGCTTTTTATATCCATGCATTGGTCAGCTTGGGGAAAAAGAAGAGACAGAATAAGTAGTCCTGCAACTTGCATGATCTAAATCAGGGGCGTCAAACTCAATTTCATTGAGGGCCGCATCAGCATTGCGGTTGCCCTCAGGGGGCCGGGTGGGTATGGCCAGGGTGGGTGTGGCCTACTGGGTAGGCGTGGCTAGAGTCCGTATGGCCTACTGGGTGAGCGTGGCCAGCTCTACATCATTCGCATCAAGGGTGCCTATGGGGGCCTGGGCAGGAGTGGGACAGATCTGAGGGTCTCTGGCAGAAGGAGGGTCTCTGGGCCAGGGCCAAGGCAGTGGGGGCCGTTCCCTCACTGTTTCCAGGATGGCTTCGCGGGCCACATGAAACCACTTCGCGGGCCGGATCCGGCCCCCGGGCCTTGTGTTTGACATGTCTGATCTAAATGGTATCTTGCCTACTTGGCCAAGCTTTATTCTTGTGCCATTCTGACTATAGAGGAGGATAGAATGGCAAAATATAAGAATAATATCCTGGACTTTATAAGGTAGTATGAAGAAAGCGATCTGAATGATATGAAGTTCATAAGCATGATCAGTGAAAGAATTGAGAGACTAGTTTATATTTTTTCTGAATGAGTCCTGGGAAAAGAGTTCTGTGTTGAGAAAAGCTGAAGAAATTGTTAAACATTCCCAGAAAGCAATATATTGAATCTGAGGAAACATCCAAGGGTAGTTTATGATATGGCAATGTAAATCCTGCTTTACAAACAAGTAAACATTTTTATTAGGCAGTCAGGAGCTTGAAAAATCCCCACAACCATCTATTTATTAAATATATCAGTCTTTCATACAGTAGTGTTTCAAATTTAATGAAATGTTTACATCTTGCTGTACTGTCTACTTCCATCAAAAGTTAATGGATATGGCTTAAGCATGTTAGTTTGTGCCTTTGTGACTGTTTCAACCATGTCATTCTTTTCCACGCTTTATATTTCTTAATTGATTTTGATAATTTGCTAAATTTGGATTTTGAGTAAGTTTTATTAATGCACTACATTTCCTTTTCACCCCATTACCCTTTCTGCAACCATTGGTGGTGACCTTTACTTGATGGCCAGCATAGCTCAGGAAAGAGTGTTTTTTAATCTATATAATGCTTTTAGTACTGTAGCAAATTGCTTCAGGACCAGACCTGGGCATTTTATGGCCCCCTGGCCACATCTGGCCCTTTGGCTGTCCCTGTTCAGCCCGTGTGAAGTCAATTGGAAATTAGAAATCAAATGTAAGTAAGTGTACGTCATGTACTGCATTGCTTTTATTTTGAAGGCGACTGCTATTTTTTTCAATTTACATATGTGTGTGTGTGCCTATACACCTTCACAGCCCTGTTGGTTTCTCATGTGCCTCCTTGGGAAAATTAATTGCCCACCCCTGTTCTGGATGCTTGTTGATATATTTGGTTAGATTTTTGAAGTCTCGTCCTAGCTAAAAGTGGTGTATTTTGTTCATTGCAATAACTGAAAGATCATTTGGTGATCATACTGAATTTCTTTATTAGGTCATTTTTGCACATACACAACTTATTTCACATAATTTCTCAAAATAACTGCTGTAAGAACTGCTAGTAACTTCTAGTCCTTTAATTTCCCCCCCCACACACACACACCATTTTTTATAGCAAAGCAAAGTTTTAAGTATCTTATTTCTTCTGTCCAGCAGTCAGATCAGTGTTATATATTCTATAGTCCTATTTTGCTGCTAGCCATAAAAGTCTATATTCAGGTTCTATCAGACTAAGGTAAAGGAGTCCCTGCAGATTTTACTTGGCTAGCTGTAGCCAAATTTAGGGGGCGGTGCTCATCTCCATATCAAGGCCACTGAGTTAGCACTGTCCGAAGATATTTCCACGGTCATGTGGCCAGCATGATGTCACAGAGCACTGTTACCTTCCCACTGAAGTACCTATTTATCTACTCACATTTCATGCTTTTGAACTGCTAGGTTGGCAGGAGCTGGAGAGAGGACAGGAGCTCATCCCGTCACGTGGCGCTTGGGTCTCAAACCCGGGCTGCCAGCTTTCCAGCTGACAAACCCAGCATCTTAACCGCTGAGCCATCGTGCTGCCCCATAGCAGAGTACCCACCAAATATTTAAAACTCTTCATAGAAAAACTTCATAAATGTGCTGCGGCTGGTCTATGTTAATGAGCAACAATTTGATATGAAGTCTAAAGTTGAGAGGCAAAAACATGTGCAGCTCAAATTAATTCCTGTACACTATTAATGAACTAATGTGATTTTTTGTCCCTCTTTAGTAATTTGGCTTTTTTACTCTTTCTCTGTTCTTGTTGCATTTATATATATATCATCTGACTAGTCAGATAAAGTAAATACACTACCAATACAGGAAGGCAACATATCCAAAACCAAGGTTTCTCTGATGCCTCCTAATTTGATATAGCTAATTAAAATCTTTATATTTCACAATGTTTGCAAACAGTGATGATCATTTGTTAACATGGAAAACAATTTGGCATTGCTGGAAAATTGGTCAAAAATTTGGAAACTGCAGTTCAATGTTTCTAAATGAAAGATCATGCATTTGGGGGAAAAAGAATCCTCTGGCAGGGTACATTATTGGGCAGGGGGGTTAGTGTTAGACAGAACAACAAAAGAAAAGGATTTAGCTGTGCTCATAGCAGATAACTGCAAAATGAGTAAACAGTGTGTCCAGGCAGCTGTGAAGGCGAACAAAATTCTAGGATGCATCACTAGCAGGATCACCAGCAGGAAAAAGGAGTCCTAATTTTGTTATATAGGGCTTTAGCCAGAGCCCATTTGGAATTCTGTGTCCAATTCTGGAGACTTCACTTGATACCAATGAAGGAAAGAATATTTGTAGATCAGGGTTGAAATGGGGGTGCACCAAGGACCCCTCTCTTCATTTGATACTGATAAGATTGAGTGAGTGCAGAGATGGGAAAGTGGGGGACATGACTGAAACCTTTAAATATGTTAAGGATGTGAATAAGGTTTTAGAAGGCAGTATTTTCAATATTAAGCAAAACTCCAGAACATGGTGGCATAACCTCAAACTGACAGGAGGGAAGTTCAAAAGTAGTGTTAGAGAGTATTACTTCACAGAAAGAGCAGTGGAAGCTTGGAACCAAGTAGTGGGTCAATCATCAGTAACTAAGTTTAAACATGCTTGGGATAAACACATGTCCATCATCTGACAAATTTTTTTTTAAAAAAAGAATTACAGTAATTAAAAAGAAAAAAACTCAGGGCAGACTCGGTGGACCACTAGGTCTTTTTCTGCCATCAGTTTTCTATGTTTCAAAATACAATTGATGCATATTACACACACACACACACACATAAATACCTTTGAGAATTGAATTTAAAGGTCATGTTGGCTGTGTTTGTGGTTGTTATCCATCACTTAAACACTTAGTTGTTTGTACCTCCTATAGTTCCATGTTAACTTGGACGTTTGAATCTTTGAAAACAAGTATAGAATACCTTCCATTCAATTTAAAATTAGATGTAATTCTATAGAAATGAAATATATGAAGAAGACAGAGAGTACTATAATAGAGACCTGAAAGTAGTATTTAAAGATAAGGAATTTAGTGTTGCTTGGTGGTATGTGTGGATGAGGTATGTGTTGCCTGGATCAGAACTGAAAAATGTTTTGAGCTAGATTGTAAAAGATGTATATTTCTGCATTGACTGAAAAGAGAAAGATTTAATGAGTTTTGGTTATTGAAATTTCTTTCTTTACCAGCCTACTTTCCTTGTGGAACTGTCCAGAGTGCTGGCAAACCCAGGAAACAGCCAAGTTGCAAGAGTTGCAGCTGGTTTGCAGATCAAAAACTCTCTGACATCTAAAGATCCTGATGTAAAGACCCAACACCAACAGAGGTGGCTTGCAATTGATGCCAATGCTCGCAGAGAAGTCAAAAATTATGTATGTTAAAACTTAGCATTTTTAGTTCTACTTCCTGGTCCTGCTTATTTATCAGTATGGATGTTTTTCAGTAGTAAACGCATCTACTGGATATCTTTATTTGTATACTTTTTCTTCAATTTACTTTTCCTGTTTGTTCCCAAGCTGAGAAAAGTATCTCTTACAACCTCTATTTTTTTTATTGAAAAGTTTTACAATAAATTTTGAATACAACCCCCCCTCCCCTCTCCCCAACCCTCCCCAGCCCTCCCCTCCCCCCTCCCTGACTTCCCAGAGCTAAATACAGGGTATAAAAATACGAACAAACATAATCTAAAATATGCAAACAACAATAAAATATTAAATTCTATCGCACTTTAACTCTCAGTAAAATAACTACAAGCTAATTATACATCATATATATCCTCTACTTATTCAAATGCTAAGTGAAACTTTTTAGTCCCATATTTATTCTGAATATAGTCAATCCATCTCCTCCACTCCACAATGTATCTCTGTTGCGATTGGTCTTTCAAATACGCTGAGATCTTTGCCATTTCCGCCAAGTTAGAAACTTTTAAAGTCCATTCTTCTATAGTCGGCAGTTCTTCCTTCTTCCAATATTGCCCTACTAAAAGTCTCGCTGCCGTAATTAAATTCAACATCAACTTAGTGTCTACAACGGTGGTATCTGTAGTAATACCCAATAAAAACAGTTGCGGAGAAAACTTTATCCTTTTCTTGAATATTTTTTGCATGTTCCACCAAATTTTAATCCAAAAAGCTTTAACCTTTTTACAAGTCCACCATATATGAAAATACGTTGCATCCTCACAACCACACCTCCAACATTTAGGCTGGCAGTTCGGATACATACTTGCTAATTTTTTAGGATCTAAGTGCCACCTGTAAAACATTTTATAAAAATTCTCTCTTAAATTTTGGGCCTGTGTAAATTTTACATTTCTAACCCAGATCTTTTCCCAGGTATCCATTGTAATAACTTCTTGAAAATTCTGAGCCCACTTTATCATACAGTCTTTAACAAATTCCGTCTCTGAATCAATTTCTATCAATGCAATATATATCCTTTTTATATGTGCTTGACCTTGATCTCTAATTTGCTTTACCAAATTTTCATCAATGATTGAAAAACCAGTTTTCTGGTCCTCTTTCCATCTAGCCTGTAATTGCCCATACTGAAACCAGGTTTGTACAATCTTTTCTTCTTTTAAAATGTTATATGGCTTTAATTGCCATACATTCCTCTCAAAACTTAAAATTTCCTTATACAGTCATGGCCGAAATTGTTGGCACCCCAGAATTTTTTTCAGAAAATCAAGTATTTCTCACAGAAAAGTATTGCAGGAACACATGTTTTGCTATACACAGGTTTATTCCCTTTGTGTGTATTGGAACACAACAAAAAAGGGAGGAAAAAAAGCAAATTGGACATAATGTCAAAACTCCAAAAATGGGCTGGACAAAATTATTGGCACCCTTAACTTAATATTTGGTTGCACACCCTTTGGAAAAAATAACTGAAATCAGTCGCTTCCTATAATCATCAATAAGCTTCTTACACCTCTCATCCAGAATTTTGGACCACTCTTCCTTTGCAAACTGCTCCAGGTCTCTTATTGGAAGGGCGCCTTTTCCCAACAGCAATTTTAAGATCTCTCCACAGGTGTTCAATGGGATTCAGATCTGGCCTCATTGCTGGCCACTTCAGAACTCTCCAGCGCTTTCTTGCCATCCATTTCTGGGTGCTTTTTGATGTATGTTTGGGGTCATTGTCCTGCTGGAAGACCCAAGATCTCGGACGCAAACCCAGCTTTCTGACACTGGGCTCTACAGTGCGACCCAAAATCCTTTGTTAATCCTCAGATTTCATGATGCCTTGCACACATTCAAGGCACCCAGTGCCAGAGGCAGCAAAACAACCCCAAAACATCATTGAACCTCCACCATATTTCACTGTAGGTACTGTGTTCTTTTCTTTGTAGGCCTCATTTCGTTTTCGGTAAACAGTAGAATGATGTGCTTTACGAAAAAGCTCTATCTTGGTCTCCTCTGTCCACAAGACGTTTTCCCAGAAGGATTTTGGCTTACTCAAGTACATTTTGGCAAACTGTAATCTTGCTTTTTTATGTCTCTGTGTCAGCAGTGGGGTCTTCCTTGGTCTCCTGTCATAGCGTTTCATTTCATTTAAATGTCGACAGATAGTTCGCGCTGACATTGATGCTCCCTGAGCCTGCAGGACAGCTTGCATTTCTTTGGAACTAGTTTGGGGCTGCTTATCCACCATCCGGACTATCCTGCGTTGCAACTTTTCATCAATTTTTCTCTTCCGTCCACGATCAGGGAGATTATCTACAGTGCCATGGGTTGCAAACTTCTTGATAATGTTGCACACTGTGGACAAAGGCAAATCTAGATCTCTGGAGATGGACTTGTAACCTTGGGATTGTTGATATTTGTCCACAATTTTGGTTCTCAAAATCAAATCTCCTCTTTCTGTTGTCCATGCTTCATGTGGCAGACACAGACACACAATGCAAAGACTAAGTCAACTTCTCTCCTTTTTATCTGCTTTCAGGTGTGATTTTTATATTGCCCCAGGTGAGTTTAAAGGAGCATCACATGCTTGAAACAATCTTATTTATCCACAATTTTGAAAGGGTGCCAATAATTTTGTCCAGCCCATTTTTGGAGTTTTGTTTGACATTATGTCCAATTTGCTTTTTTTTCTCCCTTTTTTTGTTGTGTTCCTATACACACAAAGGGAATAAACCTGTGTATAGCAAAACGTGTTCCTGCAATACTTTTCTGTGAGAAATACTTGATTTTCTGGAAAAATTTCTGGGGTGCCAACAATTTCGGCCATGACTGTATGTAGTCACATCATGTTTAAATCCAACATTTATATTTTCTATTGCGTGTTTAGGTATTGCCCAAATAGGTATCTTAAAATTTAACTTATGTCTGTACTTTTTCCAGACTCGCAACAGAGCATATCTTAAAATATGTATCTTAAACACATTATCCACCTTCTTGTCATATAATAAATATGCATGCCATCCAAATAACAAATCATAACCCTCAAGATTTAATAATCTCACTTGTGTTAAATTAAACCAGTCACTTATCGCTGACAAAGCAGCAGCCTCATAATATAATTTGAGATTAGGCATTTTAAGACCACCTCTTTCACGCGTATCTTGCATTATCTTAAATTTAACTCATGGCTTTTTCCCTTCCCATACAAATTTATTAACTCCTTTTTGCCATTCTTCCAAATTTAAATCCTTTTTAAGTATAGGTATCATTTGAAATAAAAATAAAAATTTTGGCAAAACATTCATTTTCACTGCTGCAATTCTCCCCAATAAAGATAATTGTAATTTTTTCCAACTATCTAATTCTTTTTGTACTTTTCCCCATAACTTTTCATAGTTATTTTTATATAACTTCACATTTGAGGCTGACAAATATATCCCCAAGTATTTAATCCTTTTATCTATTTCAAATCCCGTTAACTCTTCTAAAACAGCCTTTTGTGATACTGTCATATTTTTAGACAATATTTTAGTTTTTTGTATATTGATCTTAAATCCAGAAACTTTCCCATATTGCGTTATTATCTCCATTAGTTCTACAACTGAATAATCGGGCTGAGTTACTGTAACAACCAGATCATCTGCAAACGCCCTCAATCTATAATCCTGATCTCTTATTTGGATTCCCCTAATTTTATCCGAATCACGTATTTTAATCAGTAATATTTCCAATGTTAAAACAAATAATAGAGGTGACAACGGGCACCCCTGCCTTATACCTTTTTCAATATTACATAATTCAGTCAGGCTATTGTTAACTATTATACGGGTGTTTGCTTTTGATATATTGCCCTAATTGGTTGTAAAAATTTATCCCCAAATTCCATTTTCTCTAATACTTTCATCAAAAATTGCCAGTCCAGTTGATCAAAGGCTTTTTCAGCATCCAAAAAGATCAGTGCTGCAGGGATCTGATTGTTTCTTTCCAAAAATTCCAATAAATCTACAATATGTCTCACATTATTCTTCATTTGTCTACCACTTATAAATCCAGTTTGATCACCATGAATTACTTGTTGTATTACCCTCATTAATCTGTTAGCTAAAATTTTTGCAAATATCTTGTAGTCCGTATTCAAAAGTGATATTGGCCTATAATTTTTAGCTTCGGTGACATCCTGGTCTTCCTTCGGGATCAAAGAAATAAAAGCAGTCTTCCAAGATGGGGGTACCCCTCCTCCCATTTGAATTGTCTGAAACAATTCCCTTAAAGGCTTCACCATTTCTAACTGTAAATTTTTATAATACACAGCAGTCAATCCGTCAGTACCCGGCGCTTTACCCACTTTCAATTGTTTGATTGCTAAAAAAATTTCTTCATCAGTTATCAATTGATTCATCCCTTCCTTTTGTTCTTGCGTAAGAACAGGAATATTAGCTCTTGTCAAATAATTATCTATATCTACATCTCTAATCTTATCTCTAGCATACAACTTAGAATAAAAATCAACAAAAGTCTTTTTAATAAGACACTGCTGGTACACTACTTTACCCTTATGTTCTATTCTATCTATATTAGAAGCCCTTTGCTTCTTCCTTAACAAATAAGCTAACCATCTACCTGGTTTATTAGCATTACAAAAAGTATTATGTCTAACATACCGTAAGTTAGTTGCCACTTGATCTGCCATTAACTTATCAAACTGACCCCTTAGTAAAGTAATTACCTCTTTAATCTTCCCATCGGATGGATTCAAAATTAAAGCCTTTTCTTTTTCCTTAATTTCATCCTCTAATTCTTTCCTCCTAAATTCCAATTTACGTCTATATTTATTGTTCAAATATATTAATACACCTCTCATATAAGCTTTACTTGTATCCCAAACCATCTCAATAGAAGTACCTTTATGCATATTAATTTTAAAAAATTCCTTCATCTGTTTTTTACACTCTTCCACATTTTCCTGATATCTAAACAAATTTTCATTTAAGCACCAGGATCGTCTATCCCTATTATCTTTGTCTATTTCTAACCATACTGGACTATGATCAGATATAGTTCTTGGGCAAATCTTGGTCTTCTTGATCCTAGAAAAGAAATCATTAGTAATTAATACAAAATCAATCCTAGAAAAAGATTGATGCCTGTCGGAGAAAAAAGTAAAGTCTTTTTCTTGCAAATTCCTTTCTCTCCAAACATCTCTCAATTCCAAGTCATCCTTCATTTCAAAAAAAGATTTAGGCAGTTTAGCATGACTTGGGGTGCTTTTAAAAAAAAACCCCTTGTCCATTTGTACATCCAGAATGCCATTCCAGTCTCCCATCAATATACAAGATTTATAATCCCACTGAATAACCTTGCTGTGTAATAAACTGTAAAAATCTCCTTGTTGTTGATTAGGAGCATATAGTCCAACCAAAAGCATTTTCTTGCCTTCTATTAACAGTTTCCTGAGTCCTTTGGGAAAGGGCGGTATATAAATGTAATAAAATAAATAAATAAATAAATAGTTCAATTATAACATATCTTCCTTGTTTATCTGCTTCAATTAAAGTCGCTGTCAAAGTGTTCTTAACGTAAATGACCACTCCATTTTTCTTATCAGTTGCAGAAGCAATAAACTGTGTACCCAACCTCGAATTTAACAAATACTTTTGGTCTGTGGCTCTAATATGTGTTTCTTGTAGACAAATAACATCATTCTTAAATTGCTTTAAATATTGAAATACTTTCTTTCTCTTCTGTGGTGAATTTAGACCATTAACATTCCAGGTTAGAAGCTTTGTCGCCATCTTTCGCGACCTGAAGCTTTTGGAGCGCTTCTTCCAAAATCACCTGCACTCTCTTTGGTCGCGCTCCTCCCACTGCTTCACTATAAGTGAGTTTTTGAGATGCCGTCATAACTCTCTGCTGTTCTTGCTCTTGCTCTTGTCTCATTCGTCTAGCAGCAGCACGTGTCTCTAACCACCTCCAATGATACTGAAATTTGATCCACTCCTGTAACTTTCTGAAATTCTCCATCTTTCAGCTGCGTAACTCCTTCAGCGCCTTGTGCGTTCTTAGTTTGTGATTGATGCTCTCCCTCACCATTCTTCTTTTTGGATTCCAAAAGTGGTATAGGGACTGCCTTTAAAACATTGGCATAGAAATCACGTGCCTGTAACACTGTAAGAAGACGATGTCTCGTGCCTGCATACATCACCACCATACCCACTGGAATCTCCCATCTGAACTGAATATCCCATCTTCTTAATTCTTCTGCCAAAAAAGCAAACTCCTTTCTTCTTCTTAAAATCTTTGGAGGGATCTCTTTTAAAATCAAAACTTCTTGCTCTGCAATTGCAAATTTACTATTATAAAAAGCTTGAATGACCTCATTTCTGATTGCTCTCTTTGTAAAATAAACCACCACATCTCTAGGTAATTTCCTTTGTCTTGCAATCCATGAATTAACGCAAAATATTTTATTTATTTATTTATTTATTTAATTTATATACCGCCCTTCTCCCGAAGGACTCAGGGCGGTGAACAGGGCAATAAATATATAAAAGACGAAATACAAAAGTTAAAAAACAATTAAATAAATGCCCAATATAAAACAGTAAACAGTTAATTAAAATATTTAAAATCCCATCCCTTAACCCATCAAACCAGGCCGGATTTCTCGAAAAAATAAGTTTTTAGATCGCGCCGGAAGGAGCGAAGATCAGGAGCCATACGGAGCTCCACCGGCAAGCGGTTCCAGAGGTCTGGCGCGCCCACAGAGAACGCCCTCCCCCTGGGGGCCACCAATCGGCATTCTTTGATCGGAGGCACCCTAAGAAGACCCTCTCTGTGGGAGCGCACTGGACGGAGGGAAGTTGACGCTTGCCGCAGGTGTTGCCGTAGATAATCCGGACCCATGCCATGTAGGGCTTTATAGGTCATTACTAACACCTTGAATTGCACCCGGAGGACAACTGGCAGCCAATGCAGCTCGCGGAGTAAAGGTGTAACATGGGAGTATCGGGAAACTCCCAGCACAACTCGCGCGGCTGCATTCTGCACCAGTTGGAGCCTCCGAGTGGACTTCAAGGGTAGCCCCATGTAGAGATCATTACAGTAGTCCAGACGAGAGGTCACGAGCGCATGAGTGACTGTACGTAGGGCATCCCGGTCCAGATAGGGCCGCAACTGGCGCACCAGGCGAACCTGGGCAAAGGCCCCCCTAGTCACAGCTCCAATATGATCTTCAAACAAAAGTTGTGAGTCTAGGAGGACCCCCAAGTTGCGTGCCCTATCTACGGGTGGTAATGATTCACCCCCCATAACAAGAGATGGAATAAACTGAATTTCCCGGGATGCCGGCACGAACAGCCACTCAGTCTTGTCGGGGTTGAGCCGAAGCCTGTTCCTCCCCATCCAGACCCGGACCGCCTCCAGGCAACGGGACATCACATCAAGGGCATCACTGGGGTGGTTTGGGGTAGAAATAAAAAGCTGGGTATCATCAGCATATTGGTGATGCCCAACTCCAAAACCACCCAGCGGCTTCATATAGATGTTGAACAGAAGAGGCGAGAGGACCGATCCCTGAGGAACTCCACAAACGAGAGGTCTCAAGGTCGACCTCTGCCCTCCTGCCAACACCGACTGCGAACGTCCCTGAAGGTAGGAGGAGAACCACTGTAAAACGGTGCCTCCCACTCCCAACCCCCTGAGACGTCGCAGCAAGATACCATGGTCGATGGTATCAAAAGCCGCTGAGAGGTCTAAAAGGACTAGAACAGAGGAACAGCCCCTGTCCCGAGCCCGCCAGAGATCATTCACCAGCGCGACCAATGCCGTCTCCGTGCTGTACCCGGGCCTGAAACCCGATTGGTACGGGTCTAGATAATCAGCTTCATCCAAGAACAGAGGAAGTTGCTGCGCCACCACGCTCTCAACAACCTTCGCAAGAAAGCGAAGGTTGGAGACCGGACAAAAGTTGTTTAATATTGCTGGGTCCAAGGCAGGCTTCTTGAGGAGGGGTCTCACCACCGCCTCCTTCAAGGCGGCGGGAAAACTACCCTCACTCGAAGCAGTTATCGCTGCCTGGAGCCAGCCTCGTGTCCCATCCCGAGCCGCATAAATCAGCCAGGAGGGACACGGGTCCAATAAACACGTGGTGGAGCTCAGCCTCCTTATGATCTTGTCCACATCTTCAGGAGAAACAGGATCGAACTCCTCCCAGATCACATCGACAAGACTGCCCGTATCCTCATCATCAGACTCTGCCCAGTCGGAGTCCAGACCGGTCCGAATCCGAGCGATTTTATCCGACAGATACCGACTAAACTCCTTGGCACGACCCTGCAAGGGCTCCTCCCTCACCTCCCGATCAAGAAGGGAGCGAGTTACCCTAAACAGGGCGGCCGGGCGATTATCTGCGGATGCGATGAGGGCGGCAAAGTGGTTAGACCTTGCCACCCTCATCGCCACGAGATAAGTTCTCGTAAACGACCTTAGTCGTAACCGGTCGGCTTCGGATCGGCTGGATCTCCAACAGCTCTCTAGGCCCCGCCTCCGTCGCTTCATCTCCCGGAGCTCCGTGGAAAACCATGGGGCCCATTGGGATCTGCGACGGGTCAGGGGCCGCAAGGGTACAACTCGGTCTAATGCCTCTGTGGCCGCCCGTTCCCAGGCTTCCACCAGGGCGTCGGCCGAGCTGTGAGCAAAGGAGGCAGGTGGGGACCCAAGTGCCGCCTGGAACCGCTCCGGGTCCATCAGGCGCCTAGGGCGGAACCATCTGATTGGCTCAGCAACCCCACGACGGGGAGTGGCCAAACGGAAGACCAACCGCAGAAGATGATGATCGGTCCATGACAGGGGTATAATAATTGGAGAAACCCCCCCCAGATCATCTAACCACCGACCAGATAGAAAAACCAGATCGAGCGTGTGACCCCCCTCATGAGTCGGGCCCTGAATAACCTGCTTCAGGTCCATGGCCGTCATGGAAGCCATGAACTCCCGAGCTAACTCAGACGATCCTCCCAGGGATGGTAGGTTGAAGTCACCCAAAACCATAAGTTTGGGGAACTCAACCACCAGCCCTGAGAGGACATCGAGAAGCTCGGGCAGGGCTGCTGCTACGCGACTAGGCGAAAGGTACACCAGCAGCAAGCCCAACTGAGCTCTAGGGCCACATCTCATGAGGAGGGACTCACACCCGACTATCTGGACCATGGTGGCCTCCCGCGGACACAAGGTCTCCCTAACAACTACTGCCACTCCACCGCCCCTACCCTTAGCCCGAGGCTGGTGCAGCACCCGGAAGCCTGAAGGGCAAAGGTCAACCAGGGGGACACCGCCCTCTGGGCCCAACCAGGTCTCCGTAATGCAAGCCAGGTCCGCTTGCTCCTCCTCAATTAACTCACGAAGGAGAAGAGCCTTATTCATTATGGACCTGGCATTAAAATACACAAGCCTGAGCTCAGGTGGCTGCTCATCCTCGCTCCCGGTACTACGAGCCGAAATCAGAGGGTCGGAGCGCACCACCGCTCGAAGACAGCGGGGACGCGCTCCCAGATATTGATACGGCCCTCTGTCCATCCAACTGCGGCCATTCCCTACCGTCGTGGGAATAGACAATCCCACACCCCGCTCCGGGGGCCCGCAGGCTCCCAACCCAGGCCCCACCACAGCGCGATCAATTCCTGGCCTGGTTTGAAAAACGGTTGGTGGAACCCCCCCAACTTCCAACCGAACCTGTAAACCCACCCCCCTCCCTAACCCCACAAAATATCTTGCTAAAAAACACATCAGGGGCCTCTTATTAAATTTGCGATAGAGGCTCCTGTCCCTGCCCAACCATCTCTCAGGGTCCCAATAACTGGGCCCGTCATTAAGAGGAGCCGTGGAAAGAAAGGCGGGATGTACCCAGGAGAGGGGGGCACCCCTGAGCGCAAACAAGTCTGTGCTGGAGTAGAATAAATAAACCATTGTCCGGGTAGATCCAGTCAGGCAGTCCCATGGTCGATCAATCAGGGAGATGGAAACAAATAGGTCTGAATGTCCAATCCCCAGCTCTCTGCCACTGAGCTGGGTACCATATAGGTAACGTCCAAAGTAGAACGGGCACCTCCCTCTCACGGAGGGCCAGAAACTATCCTAGAACGGACAAATACCAACCAAAATAAGGCATACCTCCCTAGAACTCTCACCTCTAGGGAGGCAGCAGATGGCATAGGTTGGTAGATGGAATTACATACGAGCCTCCCTCTCACAGAGGCTCGTCTAAGACCTTAAGTCCAGTAGGTTCATGAGGGAAGAGAAAAGAGCAGCAATTATCAGGTATGACAACCTGAAGATGATAATGTTCAAGTTGGAGGGCACAGTTCTTCTCGAAGCGGGGAGAACAGGGAAGGTTGAACAGCAAATGGATGGACCCCAAAACAAACAACTAAAGTCCAATGGCCAGAACATAAGTATGGCTGACCCATATCGTCCAGCCAGCCACACACAGCCCCGGCCATCGAATAGTCCAGCGCCGGTCATAGGTCCCCCGGCCAAAAACAGGCAGAGAGCAGCCTCAAATAGCCTCTGATGACAAAGGAAACCACAAACCGGGATGAAGCTCCCATCCAGTTTACTGCCAGTCACTCCAT
>JAKJMR010004733.1:7248-24597 GCA_024449315.1 Daboia siamensis | reverse complement strand
AGATAGATAGATAGATAGATAGATAGATAGATAGATAGATAGATAGAAAGATAATGGATGGATAGATAGATGAATAGATGGATAGACAGACAGACAGAAGTAGAATTTATCTCTCCCACCCCTATGCCCAGTATACTTGCTCAGAGTAGCATTTCTCATATTTGCATCACTTATAAATTATAATCACAAAACTTCTAAGAAAAAGGGACAGTAAGAATATTTCTAGAGGCAGATCGGTAGGATGACCAATCCCCCTCTCCAATTGTATCTAGCAATTCAGTACCTTTGGCTGGGTTCAAAGAATAAAAGCCATCGCTGGAAAATTCAAAAAAAAAATAAACATCCATTTAGGTGGGTAAAACATGTAACAGAAAGTATAAGATGCTTATGCTCTTAATGCTCTTATCTCCTGTAAGTCAGTAGAAAGAAAGGCTACACTATTATTAACGGGGGGGGGGGGGGGCAAGGACAATCATTTTGATAAAGCCAGTATATCAGTATTTTGATTCCATGCTCAATTGTTATATGCACTAAAATTTTACACTGATATATGAAAAGGATATAAGGTAGCTTTTCATGGCACTGCAAGTCTCCTTTTGTTGGACAGTTAGATCTTTCATAGAAATTTTGATTACCTCAAGAAGGCTACCAGTTCTTAATGGTTTTGATCATTTTGATCATTTCTTACTTGTTGCCATTTTGGCAACACAACCTGCCTTAACATGATACCTGAAATCAGCTGAAACATTTGCAAAGATTGCAAAGTAATCCTAAAAAAACTTAAGGAACATACACAGCAAGATACAAAGATCAGAAGATCCATAGAGGTAGATAATAGGCTGGTTGACTCTTTCCTCTGTATCTGACAGTTCTGCAGTTTGAATGGATCAGCATCAATTCTGAGATGAATGAAAAAACAGCTTGAAAATATAGAAAAACTGAACATAGCAGTGGAAGGGAAAGGCATGTATCGGAAGGTACAAAGTAATGTTGGAAGAATAATCTTTGGTTCATTCTGTCCAGCTGGAACAATGAGGTTGGTGCAATGAACAAACTAAAAAGATGGGAAAGTGACTGCTAGAAAAGGAGGTTTTATTTAGGAAGCCAGAAACTGCATGACAATAGCAGCGGGTTCTGGGTCAGCTGGCTGATTGGAAGGGTGAGTAGAATGATTTTTATAATTTTCTAAACCTTTGTGGTTGAGACACCTGAAGGCATATTTGATTAGTTTAATAATGTATCTTTTGATATTTTGATTGTCCATATCTGGTTTCCTGGGTGGCGGATGGTCTCAAGGCTAGCCTTGGGGAAAGGTAGGGAATGCAATTTCTGTGGGATCCTGTGTTTGTAGAATTTAATCCTGTCAATTTAATCTGTCTCAGTCTAAACAAGTGAGTCAATTCTTACCCATTTTGTTTCCTACCAATGGATACAATCAATCCATTTGCAGAATGTTCTTTTGTATTTGTCTAAGGCTAATCCACTTGGCTGGGGAGAAGGGGTTTTTTTAACCTCTAAGGATGGTTCTTTTCCTTTTTTCCAAGGGTCATCGAATGGGGAAAGTTGTTAAAATTCTTTTTACAATTCCCTCATTTTGTGCTAATATGCATATTTTTTTCAAATATATGTATTTTGTACAACTTAGATTCTGTCTGAATAAATATGGTATCTGTTGTCTATTTGGCTCATTATTAAAGAGACTTGGTTTGCCTTCTTCTTTGGTTTTGGAATAGTTGAGAGGCCAGTTCTTTGACAGCTGAGGCACAGAGGAATAAACAGAGACAGCAGAGGAAAAGTCATGTAATGGTTTCTGTGGCTGCCCCTAAGATGAGAATTTTTAGCCAAAGAAGGTCTAGCAGCCATAAGCAAAGCCCAAAGAAGTTGAAGAGAAATTTAGCATAGGCAATATCTTGTGCTAATTCTTTTAGGTTCCTGATGTCACTTTTTATGAGTTCCTAGGTTTCAGTCACATTGATATAACACATATCACAAAATACTTTGCAGCCATAATTATGTCTTAACAATAAATAATCAATAGTTACTCGATTTTCAAGTGTTGCTAACTGACCTGTCCAAGTTCTCTGTTTAGGGTATCCAATGCTTGGGAGGTGGAATTTAGACTCTTGGCCAGCATAGATGCTAGGCTGTTAACTAGTGCCACATACTCTGTTTGGATAGCAGCACAGTTCACAAGTCACACTCTGGTGCCAGGGACCGGAGATCTCTCTTCCACTGCCTCTGTAGTGCATACATTAGTATGGTCAGTCACTCTAGGATGCATGGTCACCCAGTGGACTTTGCTGATAGGTAGGAATAGGCTTTGACCTAAACAGAAACCAACCTAGAGGGAATCTTACATGGCTATAGGAGAAAGGGATAGTTTTGGTGTGATTGCAGACTACCTTGGAATTGCTAAGGTTCTGGCATATGGAGAGTCTGAGGCCTTGATAGACTGTCATTCTGAAAGAAGCAGCTGTGCTGGTGACTGTTGCCATGCATAGTGTGCACATGTTCTCATCTGTGAGGTTAGTGCTGGTTTCCCCAGTCAAAGATGGTGCTGTAAGGGCTTCCGGTTTGTGCACGCGGTGCTTGTAGACATGCAGGAAGAGCGCTCTCCCTGCCGTCTGATCTTACTTCCTTGAAGGACCCTTCAAGTCCTTCAAGTTGCCCTGGAGGGGAGGGCAATGTGAGTATACCATTCCTGTGATTGTAGAAGGACAGCAGCCCTCCATTTGATCCAGAGCAGCTCCTCTGGCCTAAAGAAGAAGAGGTCGGCCATTAAGATGGCCGATCATTAAGCCGTTGCCTGCTGAAATCCAAAAGCACCATCAAGCACAATGAAGCAATCTGGAGGATTTGGGTGAGATCTTACCTTTCTTATTCACCTAACTACCTTCCTGTGGGACCTTTTTGAAAATATCCTCCCCCTCTTTTGAAAGATTGGCGACTGCTTACCTGGGGATTTACAATTTTAAAGCCTCAAAAGAAATTAACTGACTAAGCTAAATAACTAAGCAACCCTTTCTGTACCTCTGAAATCTCTGGGCTACTAAAAAGTTTTATTGCTTATTTCTATGGGGACCTAATACCCTGTTTACTACTACAAATGAATTAATTGGATAAAAGACTTATATTTTATTAGTCTGCAAAAGAATTGTACATGCTATTGAGGCCATGTTGTGGTGAAACCTGGTATAGCAAGTAAACCTTTTTTTTTTATTCTGAGATCTGGCTCTAACAGATTTGTCCTTGACATTATCTTTAAAGATAAAAATTGGGAACACCTGGAACTGAAAATAACCCTTAGGAATAGTGGAGGTGGACATTTATTGACTTCTATTAAAATAGCCTCCAATAAAAGGCCTACCTGTAAAATATTAAAGAAATGGAAAAATATATCCCACCACTTGACTATAAACTCATACTTGATACAATTTTGGCAATGACCACAGAAATAAAAGCCAGACTTAAAGACAAATATGACAGCATAAACTCACCAAACGAGACTTCTATTTCAATTGATGAACTGACAATCCATAAATGAATAGAGGATGAGGAATCCAACAACAAAACAGAGGACTCTAAAGTACAACAACTACAATCTACTGAGAGCCTTGATGCCCAAACTTTGATTTCAACTATAAAACCTACAATCCAACAAGCAACAGAAGCTGAAGAAAACAATACTAAGATGAAGGACACCAAAGACCTTCAAATACTGTACACTAAGACTTCAATCAACCAAACAACAACTACAACACCACCAGATATGACCTCCTATCTAAGCCAGATGGATTTGAAAGAAGAAGACCAGACTGAATTAACGACAACTGCACTATGCCAAACATGGAGATTGGATTTACTGGAATGAAAATTTAATGCCTACAAAGGGGTCACTCCCTATGAAAAATTGACAATTGGATGGTCTCCCTGGATTCAAACAATGTGCGTAGGAAGAAAGGGAGACACACTTGACAACCTAAAAGCAATGATATGGAAGCCAGCCTGGCATAAGAAGAAACCTAGAATTAGATTTTTTTTTTTAAAAAAATCTGTTTTTCTGTTGTAAGTGTTGGGACTTGCCATGATAAAGCTTCAATTTCTCTCTCAACTGCACAAGGAGAACTGTTAAAAAACATAAACTGAGTCTATATTTAGGATCTAGATTTCTAAGGGGATGAAAACTAGCTACAAACAATAAAACATACTTTGTTAACTATAGATGAATTGTAAGGATGACAAATATAATATGTATGTATGTTACATATGATAATTACTATACAATGAAATAGAATAGCTATCAGAACATAACTTTGAATTATATCATAGAACCTGCAATGATATAGTAAGATATTATTTTAAAAATTGATGAACTACTAAGATGATAAGTAGAATACATTTGTTCTAATGATAGAGCTAAAATTATTTTTAATGGACTAAGGAGAATCTTTAAAAGATACATATTGAATTTATATTTAACTTTTAGCTATTAGAACTCAGTGGGTTAGGACGCTGAGCTTGTCGATCAGAAGGTTGGCAGTTTGGCAGGTCGAATCCCAAGTGCCGTGTAACAGAGTGAGCACCTGTTACTCGTCCCAGTTTCTGCCAACCTAGCACTTCAAAAGCACGTAAAAATGCAAGTAGAAAAATAGAGACCACTACGGTGGGAAGGTAACAGCATTCCGTGCAGCTTTGGTATCTAGTCATGCCAGCCACACCACCACGGAGACATCCTCAGATAAGCGCTCGCTCTTTGGCTTTAAAACGGAGATGAGCACCGGTCCCTAGAATTGGAAATGACTAGCACGCATGTGTGGGTGAACTTTTACCTTTTACCTTATATTACAGAATTTGGAAGGAAACAACAAAAGATTTTTTTTCAATAATTGGTGAACTATTAAGATATTAAATAGAATAAATTTGTATATAATATAAGAATGCACTGAAACGAATTATATATGTATTCTAGACAGGGTAATTACTATATAAAGAAATGCGGGAAATGGGGGCTACCTGAAAAATTAAGCTTTCTTTTATATATTATAGGCTCGTTTGGAATTTTGCATTCCAATTAGGTATAACTTAAAAACAGGACATGGATATGTATATGTGAAAATATATTGAAAATTGTTCTAATTGATTGTGGTATAATTAGAAATGTATCAATTTGATAAATTTGACTATGTTACCATAACTAAGGGAATCGGAGAGAGAATTCTTGTTGATGTAACTTGACCTGTCTACAAATGACTTTGCTATTGTTTACTTTAAACTACCCAACCACCATATTGCTTCATAAACACCGGGATGTAAACCCAAAAAATCAATAAAACTTTTATTAAAAAAAAAATGATGGTGCAGTATGTGGCTGGAAGTGGGAAATCCCTAAGCTTAGTGTGGTTTAGTATGGCTTGTTGTCCCAAAGCTACCCCCATCAAGCATGTGATCAGAAAGTCCTTTACAAATTTATCCCCAGCAAGCAGAAGTGAGAGTTAAAACATGAATCATGTGAGAAAACCTCCCTGAAGCATGTTTCACCACTTGGTATTCTCTTTCACTTCCACCTTTTAAGAAATCCCATCCACTATTCTGCCCACCACAGTGAGGGAAACAGCTATTAATTAGTTAATTAAGGGGCAGAATATTCAGGCCTTTTGGGGAAATAAGGGAATATGATGAAAAGAATGGCAAGAAACTCATACAAACCTAGTGGGCTACCAATAGAAGAAGATGCACAATAAAATCATATAAACCAGAGGCATTTTTGGTGAGAGTGTAATCAAGCAAGTTGATAGTTCATTGTTGCAATCAAACTATACCTCTTTATAGGGTGCACTTCACTGCCTGCATAGACTGCAAATACAGACCTGACACAAGACTCATAAAATGAGTTATAAATCCATAGAAACCTATAAAATACCTATAGTAGAATAATTAATACAGTAAATCTATAGAAATCAATTGCCTGCAATGGTAATGATAGAATTTCTTCCAGAGTAGTCATTGCTACCACTTCTTCAGAAGAATCCATTACAGCCCTTGTGGCCAAGCACCAAACAACAGATTTCAGCCTTTTCATATTTCACTATTTTTTACTCAAGTAAAAAAAAAAGTAAAGTACAAAGTGATCCTGAAAGTTTTAAAGAACATATAGAATAAGATACAGGAATAGGTACATCCTAGAGGCAGATTGTAGGATGGCTGACTTTTTTTTTTAATCTGATAATTCTGCAGCTTTGACTGGGAGAAATGGAAAAATAGCTAGAAAATGAAGAAAAACAGAACCTCCCAGTGAGAGGGAAGTCCATGTATTAGGAAGTACAGGACACATAAGCTCTGCTAAAACAGGAGGGAGAGTGGTTAAGCCAGGAGAAGAAGTCAAATGGGGGATTAGCGTGGAATCCAAAGTCTGATATTCCCCCTCCAATGCTGTCGGACCTTATCTAGTCTCACCCAAATGCTAACCATCAGTCTGAGAAGATTTCTTTGTACCATGTTTCCCTGAAAGTAAAAATTGTCCCTCCCAGACAATTGGTTGTTTTCTGGGAACTTTCTAGTAGGTTTAGATTAGAGATTTGCTCATTTATGTTAATTAAATTGTTTTTAATCTCATCATAGTTTCTTCATGTGTCTTCTTTATGTGAAAGAATTGTCTCTCCCAGATAGACATAGCCAAAAGTCAAGTTTTTCCTTCTCTTCAAATAGTTCTTAAGATTAAAAATAAAAGCTCAATAAATGTTTATTGTCCAAGAAGGTCATGGTAGTAAGTATGCCAAAATATTTTTCTCTGTTGCCAGCTGTTCTCTGTTAAGCTAAGAGTCACCACCAACAAAGAAACTAAGTTGTTATCTACTTATAAACTTCTTGCCAGGTCAGCATCAGTCATTGCAGCTATGTTGCTATACTCTATCCACCATTAGATGTCACTCCATACCCATTTTCCATCAGAAGGTTGATTTCTTACATTTCACCCCAATATTCTTTCGAAGAGAAAATCTTAACAGTTTTCTCAGTTCTCAGATTTGTCAAAATGGTAGTTTTATATTGCTTCTACTTCAGTATTATGTATTTCTGTCCCCCATAAAAAAATAAAACACTGCTTCTGTTCCTTGGAAGGGTGGGGCTGTAGTCCCCTTACTTCTTATGTTTAGAGGTTTTAACTTTTTGGGATTTTTTTCCAGGAAATCCAGTTTTAAAATAGTAAAGAAAGGATCAATATTCTCACCCAGATCCAAAAATGATGTTTACAATCTGTTAGCTAATTAGTGTTTTGTTTCTTTGGTTGTCAGCAGCTGGAAGCTGGTCATTGGAATACAGCCGGCTTTTCCCCTGACAGTTTGTAGGGTTTTATTCAGATCAAATGGATTGAACGCCATCTCTCCATGATCAGCCAGGAACCACCTATTTCATCATCACCTCTCCAGGATGACTTTAGACCCTTTTAGGGCCCCCAGCAGGGCAAAATCGGACATGGAAAACCAATCTGATGCAGAAGTTAAGGCAACGGGCTAGAAACCAGAAGACTGGGACTTCTATTCCCCCTTAGGAATGTTGCCAGCTGTGTGACTTTGGGCCAATCCCATTCTAAAAGCCCTTGAAAGGAAGCAATGGCAAACCTCTTTTAAAATTAAAGTTGCCAGGAAAAAAATTTATATATAGGAACTTTTTGAGGCAGTTGCCAGGACTTGAGATTGACTGAAAAGAGCAAAATATCAAAGTTTGTGAGGAAATGACCATTTCAGGTAAGAAGTGTTATAGAGACTTATATACTTTTAGAAATGCTGAAGCTTTAGCTAACAACATTATGGACCAGCATTAAAGAGAAGACATTTCATATAGGAAAGCACAGGGAAAAATAGACCACATTATTTAAACTTCCTCTGTATTTCAGTTTTCCCCTGTCAGAAGCATAATTTGGAGTTCAGACTTGAGCCAGTTTTGCTCAAGAATAAATAAAAATGAAATCCAGAAATCTTTGAAGAAAGGAGAAATATTTATTTCTAAAAACAAAGAGTTTGGCTGTAAGGGCAGCTGCAGAGAAATGGGGTACAATGACATACTTTTATAGGAGAGTTTGTCTCAGGCATAGAAATGTGTATATGCTGATTCTAGGGTGACACTTGAGGCTTGTGTGTGATTGTGTGTGTGTGTGTGTGTGTGTGTGTATAAAATCTATGATGTTTATTCTTATGAACATGTAATTCTGCTGGGAGACCTAATTTAATTAATTCTCTTTGTGCTTATAGACATTGTCCTTTGATTTGTGGATTTGATTGGGGGAACTTATTCAGTGGTTTGAAGAAGTTTGAATAAAAGTTTGTCCCTCCCTCCAAAAAATCAAAATATTTTTATTATAATTTTTATTTAGTTTCAACTGTCACTTATCTGTCAATTATCTAGTGGAGACACTGATTCTCAAACCATTCTGTTAATGTTTTAAGGGAAGATGTAAACAGTATAAAGAATAAAATATATTTTGACATAAAACTTCTCATACCACCAATTGTACATGCTGTATCTCACTTCACTAAACAACAGGAGTTGTCAGTCTGTGGAATGCCACAGCTGCCCAACATCCATATTTAGAAACTGTAAAAAGTATTGATAGTAATTAGGGACATTTGCTAAGCAACATATATAGTGCTAGGTTTTTCTTGTTCTACCATATTCTTTTATTCACAGAACTAGGGAAAAACTATGGTGAAGAGAGTATAAACAATATTAGAAGAATTGATCAAAATCTCCACACTTGAGAAAGGACAAATTTGATATTTTTATTTCTCAGGCTATAAATGATTGGATTGAATAGAGGTGGAAGAAGTGAATACAGAACAGTCAACCCAAAATCTATGTAAGACGGAGTGTTAGAGGCAGGTCTCAGATAGGCAAGGCATCCACTTAATAATAACATAGACACTATTGTGAGGTGTGGAATACAGGTGGATAAAGCTTTTTGTCTTCCTGTTTCAGAAGGGATTCTTAACACTGCCTTGAAGATCACTGCATAAGATACAACTATAAAAGTAAAACAACCTAGTCCAGCAATAATACTGGCTACAAGAATTCCAATCTCAAGTAGATTTAATCCAGAGCAGGATAGTTTTAGTAACTGTGGAATTTCACAGAAGAATTGATTAACAACATTAGAACAAAAAAGGATGGAAAAAGTGCCAGTGGTATGTAACATTCCATAGAGGAGACCTGTAACCCACACTAGAATTATGATTTCAGTACAGTATTTCCAGTTCATCACCATCTCATAGTGCAGTGGGTGGCAAATGGCTACATACCGATCATATGCCATGACTGTCAGGAGGGATAAATCAGAAGCTTCAAAGGAGAGAAAGAAAAAATATTGAGCAACACAACCAAAGTAAGAAATGTGTCTGGTGTCCAAGAGAGAATTTATCATGGATTTGGGGACAATGACTGAAACGATGCCCAGGTCTTGCAGAGCTAAATTCATGAGAAAGAAGTACATGGGGCTGTGCAGTCGATGGTCAAAAGCAACTACAGAGATGATGAGAAGATTTGTTGTTACAGTTGCAAGATATAACACAAAGAAAAAAAAGAAATGCAAAAGCTGCAGTTGCCGATTTTTTGAAAATTCTAGAAGCAGAAAATAAGGCACTGTAGTTTGATTCTCCATGTTCATTTATGTCAAAGCTGGCATAACTACAAGGAAAGAAAGGAGGAAAATTCAGTTAGATAAAATTTTGATGGTGGCATTTTGATATATGGAGAGAAGAGAAAACATTAAGAAATGTAAATCATGGACTGAATGAACAGAGCATGGAAAACAAAGTTGTAGGGTGGGGATATTAGAGCACACTGTTTTCCATTTTTACCCATTATTTTATCTCTACTAAAGGACCAATGACCAACTTCACATTTTTCCTTCTTTCCTCTTTTCAGCTGTGTTATCTCATGTAGTGATCAAAAGCATTGGCATTGAAGCATTGAACAAAGTTGGTTCAGGTCTATTTCCATCAATGAAAGATTTTTGGAATAATTGGACCCATCATAATGAATCTGCACTCCTACAGGATTCCGGGAGTGTTGGAAAATTGGAGAATTCCAATATATGGTGTGTTGTGCTTCTAGAAACAGGCAACGTAAATTTAGCCAATAAATATAACAATAATTTGCTGTATCTCTTACATGGAAGTCTTGAGAGCACACATCTTGAGAACTTAAGTTACAACATCTGCTATTTTGATATTCACTTGGTGATAAACACACATATATACCCCTGTTAAAAACATTTAATCAAAGGACCTCATATATTAGCAAAATAAATTAATAAATCTCTTTATGCAGCAATCAGAAGGAAATGAACATTCAGTTTGAAAAGGGAGTCTCCTATCCAATAAAAAACAAAAATGTCTATTGTAGAGTTTAGGAAGAAAGTGAGACACAAACTACTATACCTTTGAAGTCTGACATATCAGCATTTTTTTTTAAAGAATGTCGAATGCCATGCAAGCACATTTTCAACAATAATACTTTATTTAAAAAACAGAGAAATAAAAAAAATTAGGAATCTTACCATGCACTTCTTTTTTCCTATAGAGATAGATTATGAGATGAATTTGCCAATGCTAATTCACCTGTTAATGGTCAGTTCATATATGAAGGCTTGGTCCAAATTTCTGCATATTATAACTACTTTTTTGTTCTTCATAATTATCATGTGCAAAACCTGCCGATGTTAAATTGTTAATTCATTAAGAAAAAGAAAACTTTACTTACAGCCTCTTATTTGACATTCATTAGGTAGTATTATAGGTAATAAATACAATACACTGGAAAATATTTTTAAAAGAAATCATATATAGACCAAATGAATAAATAAATCCTCTTCTCCAACAATGGAAAGGAAAATGATAGTCCAACTTCTTTGGGGGAAAACAAAACAGTTTCCCCTGAAGTGGAAACCTCTATTCACTCCAAGAGAGTTTGGCCACAAAATGAGATGCAGCCTATTAGAACTATGACCTCTGACATCTCAGTATTTCTTTCAGCAATGTGGATCCACGTTTTCAATAATAATACTTTAATGTTTAACAATAAAACAACATTTAGAAATATTATCATTTCTTTTATTCATATCCAGGGAGATTTGAAATTTCTTTGGTAAGGCTAATTTTTCTATAATTGATCTGATTTTCAGGTTTGGTTCTCCATATTTCATTTATTAAAAAAACTAGTATAACTGTAAGGAAACAAATGAGGGAGAAGTAGTTAGATAACATTTGGGAACTGTCATTTTGATATGTAAAAAACATCAAGAAATGTAAAAATGGACAGAATGATCAGCGGAATCTGAGCATGAACCACAAACATACAGTGGGAATTGCCACTTTTAATCCAACTATACTAAAGAACCAACCACCTTCACATCTTTTCTTCTTTCCTTTTTTTCAGTTCTGTTACTTCATGTACTGATCAATCGCCTAGGAGTAGAAAAACCTTCTTCAGGTCTATTTTCATCAGTGATAGATTACTCAAAATAATTGGACCATAATCATAATCTCTCACTTTTCCTACAAAATTGTGGTACTGTTGAAAAATTGGACAATTTAGAAGAAAGGCAATGTAAATCTAGCAAATGAATAATGAATTAATTTACCAAGTCTTTTACTTGAAAATCTTGAGAGCAGAAATTTCCTCTTTGTATAACTGCTCTTTGAGTTTGCATTTGTCTGCATTTGTAAGTCTTTATGTAAATGATACAGACATCTTTTTCTCAATTTCCCTAGCAGATTTTAGGCTAAAAAATAGAATACAAAGCCTTTAAACTAATAAACTAATATACAACATTCTTGAACATGTATTTAATGGCATATTGTTAAATAAAAAATGATAGAACTTTACTTACCACCTAACTGCTGATTTGATATTTCTGCAAATTATAACTGTCTTTTATTCTTTATAATTATCATGTGGAAAGGTACCAACATATAGTAATTAATTCATTGTTTACTAACTACATAGAGATCTCTCCAAATTGTCTTCTGTTTTATAATGTATTTAAATTTATACTGTTTGAAGTTCAATTTCTGAAAAATTATATTAAAACCATTTGTTCTCATCCTTAAAACAACTTAACTTATTCCATTATATCAAAAAACCCTGTCTTATGCAATTATTTTCTTAAATTATCTTCCTGCAAAAAAGTTATAAAGCCAACCCTGAGATACAAAAAATAAGGCATTTTAAAATAAATACCAATTTGCTCCATAAAAGAGGGAAATATATTTTCTGTTAAATTTTCAATTTACAACTGACTTATTTGTCTCTATAGATAATGTCTTCTGTGCTGTTAAGAGTGTTAGATATCTTACTGTCAATGCTGTCCCACTAATTTTCATGGAGTGAAACATCTATCTGCAGTCATATTTATTTCTACTCTCAGTGTTTATTAATCTTTGTTTTGTTTCTCTCAAGAGATTTCTACACTGAAATGACTTATCTGTGTTTATTAATATAATTAGCAAACATAAATAAATTTGACTCCTGTGTGTTTATTAACATAATTAGCCTTTAAGAACACAATAGCTATCCTAGGACCAGTTATCACAATCCTATAAAATAATAATATTTCAGATTGCTAATAGAATTTGGGCTGCAGTGTGAATTGTGAGAGGTGAAACCTGAATTAAGTGAGAAGATCTCCCTGGCACATATTTCATCATTTCTGATTCTCTTTCACCTCCACTTTTTAAAAAAATCCCAACTTCCATTTCTGCCTGCCACAGGTAGGGGAAAGCTTGAAACCCATAGAATCCTAGACAGTTGCCAATAGTCACACAATAAAACCATATGGCATTACCATGGGAGCCCCCAAAAAGTATGGTTATTTGATTAATTCAGAATAAGATTCTGTGTTACAGTATGGGTAATCATATGCCATAATACTAAAGCAGAGTAGTGTTAATGCAAATGAACATGGTATTTTGAGGAATTTAGTGAAATCTGTTGATGCTTAGAGCTCATTTGAGCTAACCTTTTTTTCCCTTCTTGCTTGGAAGTGGAGAATATTTACATAATTCCAAAGCTCATGTTCTCTGTGTAAGTTTCAGACTTTTGATTCCCATATCAGAGTCCTGGACTTCTCCAGATAGAGTGAGCATTAGAAAGGCTCTTGAAGAATTTGCACTATTTGCTATATGTAATACCCACACAAATTAGGTAAATGTTTAAATACTTTATTGAGTAAAGCACAGCAAAATAATAACTATAACTGTAAAGCATAACATGGAGAACAAAAATCCACAAATTATTCAAAACAAGAAGGAAACATTCAATACAGGAATATAAATATAGAAGAAAATGTCATATTCCTTTAGCTGAAGGCCCCACACCTTCAAAAAAATGTACTGATATTGTCCAGATGATTCTAGAATGTATATGGCACATTCACAAAATATACTTTTACTGAGCCACAAAGTAATTGTCCTATTTCTCTCTCTCTCTCTCTCTCTCTCTCTCTCTCTCTCTCTCTCTCTCTCATATATGCATGTGCATGTATATCAAAAAACCCTGTCACATACACAACATATATATATATAAATACATACATACATATATATATATATATATATATATATATAGTAGCATAGAAAACACAAAGCTGAAAAAGCTTTTTAATACACAGTAATTTATCAGAAACTATTCTCATTCACATTTTAATCAATTATCATTCTGATGTACCTTTATTTATACTTATTTCTTCAGGAATTAGACAATGGAGCATGACATTTCTTCCAATTTATATCATGTTCCACAGTTACTGAAAGCTTATACGACATTCTATTAAACTTATGACATAGACTTCTTGCTTTTCATGATGCATACTCATATTGGTGGTAGTAATAGTATATAGTATCAGTTCATCCCCCTTCATGGATTACTGCCTTGTCGTGGCGAAGGGGCTTGCGTAATTCAATGAAGCTATGAGCTATGCCATGCAGGGCTACCCAAGACGGACAGGTCATAGCAGAGAGTTCTGACAAAACGTGATCCCCTGGAGAAGGAAATGGCAACCCACTCCAGTATCTTTGCCATGAAAACCCTATGGACAGTACCAAAAGGCAAAACGATATGACGCTGGAAGATGAGACCCTCAGGTCGGAAGGTGTCCAATATGCTACTGGGGAAGAACAGAGGGCTAGTACTAGTAACGCCAGAAAGAATGAAGCGACTGGGCCAAAGCCGAAAGGACGCTCAGATGTGGATGTGTCTGGTGGTGAAAGGAAAGTCCGATGCTGTCAAGATTTTTTCTCCATAGGAACCTGGAATGTAAGATCCATGAATCAAGGAAAGCTGGACATGGTCAAACAAGAGATGACAAGACTGAACATCGACATCTTAGGTATCAGCGAACTAAAATGAACAGGAATGGGTTAATTTAATTCAGATGACCATCAGGTATACTACTGCGGGCAAGAATCCCTCAGAAGAAATGGAGTAGCCTTCATAGTCAATAAAAGAGTAGGAAAAGCAATACTGGGATACAATCCTCAAAATGACAGAATGATCTCAGTTTGAATCCAAGGCAAACCATTCAATATCACAGTAGTCCAAGTCTATGCCCCAACCACCAATGCTGAAGAGGATGAAATTGACCAGTTCTATGAAACCCTACAGCACCTTATAGAACTAAATGATGTCCTTATCATCATGGGGGAATTGGAATGCTAAAGTAGGAAGCCAAAAGATAACCAGAATAAGAGGCAAGTTTGGCCTTGGAGTACAAAATGAAGCAGGGCACAAGCTGATAGAATTTTGTCAAGAGAATACAATGGTCATAGCAAACACTTTTTTCCAACAACCGAAGACATGGCTGTACACCAGACGGTCAACACAGAAATCAGATTGACTATATGCTCTGCAGCCAAAGATGGAGAAGCTCTATACAGTCAGTAAAAACAAAACAAGGAGCTGAGTGTGGCTCAGACCATGAGCTTCTTGTTGCAAAGTTTAGGCTTAAACTGAAGAAAGTAGGGAAAAGTGCTAGGCCAGTCAGGCATGAATTAAATCATATCCCTGTTGAATGTACAGTAGAGGTGACAAATAGATTTAAGGAATTAGATCTGATAGACAGAGTGCCTGAAGAACTATGGTTCGCAACATTGTACAACAGGTAGCAACCAAAACCATCGCAAAGAAAAAGAAATGCAAGAAAGCAAACTGGGTGTCTGATGAAGCTTTGCAAATAGCTGAGGAAAGGAGGGAAGTGAAAGGCAAGGGAGAAAAAGAAAGATACGCCCAATTGAATGCAGAATTCCAGAGAATAGCTAGAAGAGATAAGAATGCCTTCTTAAATGAACAGTACAAAGAAATAGAAGAAAACAATAGAATAGGAAGGACCAGAGTTCTTTTCAAGAAAATTGGAGAGATGAAGGGAACGTTTCATGCAAAAATGGGCATGATAAAGGACCAAAATGGCAGGGACCTAACAGAGGCAGAAGAGATTAAGAAGAGGTGGCAAAATTACACAGAAGAACTATAGAAGAATGAGCTTAACGTCCCTGATAATCACAATGAGGTGGTCACTGACCTCGAGCCTAGAATGTGAACTGAAGTGGGCCTTAGAAAAACTGAGCAACAACAAAGCTAGTGGAGGTGACAGTATTCCAGCTGAGCTATTCAAAATCTTAAAAGACAATGCAGTAAAAGTGCTACACTCAATTTGCCAACAAATTTGGAAAACTCAACAGTGGCCACAGGATTGGAAAAGATCAGTTTACATTCCAATTCCAAAGAAAGGCAGTGCCAAAGAATGTTCCAACTATCGCACCATTGCACTCATTTCTCATGCTAGTAAAGTCATGCTTAAAATCCTACAAGCTAGACTTCAGCAGTTTGTGGATCGAGAACTACCAGAAGTACAGGCAGGATTGCCAACATACGCTGGATCATGGAGAAAGCTAGAGAGTTCCAGAAAAACATCTACCTCTGCTTCATTGACTATGCTAAAGCCTTTTATTGTGTGGATCATAACAAACTGTGGCAAGTTCTTAAAGAGATGGGAGTACCAGACCATCTTATTTGCCTCTTGAGTAACCTATATGCGGGTCAAGAAGCAAGAGTGAGAACTGGACACGGAACCACTGATTGGTTCAAAATTGGGAAAGGAGTCTGGCAAGGCTGTATACTGTCACCCTGCCTGTTTAACTTATATGCAGAGCACATCACAAGAAAGGCAGGGCTAGATGAATCAAAAGCTGAAATTAAGATTGCTGGAAGAAATATCAACAACCTAAGATATGCAGATGATACCACTCTAATGGCAGAAAGTGAAGAAGAACTAAAGAGCCTCTTGTTGCAGGTGAAGAAGGAGAATGCAAAACTTGGGTTGAAACTTAACATTAAGAAAACCAAGATCATGGCATCTGGCCCTCTCAATTCCTGGCAAATAGATGGGGAAGAAATGGAGGTAGTGACAGATTTTATTTTCCTGGGCTCCAAGATCACTGCAGAGGGGGACTGTAGCCAAGTAATTAAAAGACGCTTGCTCCTCAGGAGGAAAGCCATTGGAAATCTAGACAGCACACTAAAAAGCAGAGACATCACCCTGTCAACAAAAGTGCGTATAGTCAAGGCTATGGTCTTCCCAGTTGCAATGTATGGCACTGAAAGTTGGACCATAAGAAAGGGTGAGCACCAAAGAATTGAGGCCTTTGAACTATGGTGCTGGAGAAGACTCCTGTGAGTCCCTTGGACTGCAAGGCGATCAAACCGGTCAGTCCTAGAGGAGATCTATCCTGACTGCTCTGTAGAAGGCCAGATCCTGAAGTTAAAACTCAAATACTTTGGCCACCTAATGAGAAGAAAGGACTCACTGGAGAAGAGCTAATGCTGGGAAAGATCGAGGGCAATAGAAGAAGGGGATGACAGAGAAGGAGGTGGCTGGATGGAGTCACTGAAGCAGTAGGCGTGAGCTTAAATGGACTCCAGAAGATAGTAGAGGACAGGAAGGCCTGGAGGAATGTTGTCCATAGGGTCGCGATGGGTCAGACACAACTTCGCAGCTAACAACAACAACAATCAGTTCACCTGTCCTGCTCACTATGCCAAGTGCCTGGTTTAGCCAAAGCATGTGTAAGGAAAAGAAGGAATACTCCTGAGCTAAAATATGTGAGAACCTGTTTGGTGCAGTGCTTAAAGTGACAGTGACATCTAGTTCTGCTATAGGAAGGAAATCAGATGGGTGACTTTGAGCTAATCATTCACTATCTCAGTTCTAGGAAGGAGGCAGTGGCAAACATAATAATAATAATAATAATAATAATAATAATAATAATAATAATAATAATAATAATAATAATAATAATAATAATA
>JAKJMR010004672.1:4361-24940 GCA_024449315.1 Daboia siamensis | reverse complement strand
ATAGTCAATCTGATTTCTGTGTTGACCATCTGGTGATGTCCATGTGTAGAGCCGTCTCTTGGGTTGTTGGAAAAGAGTGTTTGCTATCACCATCGTATTCTCTTGACAGAATTCTATCAGCCTGTGCCCTGCTTCATTTTGCACTCCAAGGCCAAACTTGCCTGTTATTCCGGTTATCTTTTGGCTTCCTACTTTAGCATTCCAATCCCCCATGATGATAAGAACATCATTTTTTGGTGTTAGTTCTATAAGGTGCTGTAGGGCTTCATAGAACCAGTCAATTCATCCTCTTCAGCACTGGTGGTTGGTTCATAGACTTGGACTACTGTGATATTGAATGGTTTGCCTTGGATTCGAACTGAGATCATTGTATCCCAGTATTGCTTTTCCTACTCTTTTATTGACTATGAAGGCTACTCCATTTCTTCTGAGGGATACTTGCCCGCAGTAGTATACCTGATGGTCATCTGAATTAAATTCACCCATTCCTGTCCATTTTAGTTCGCTGATACCTAAAAGATGTCGATGTTCAGTCTTGTCATCTCTTGTTTGACCACATCCAGCTTTCCTTGATTCATGGATCTTACATTCCAGGTTCCTATGGAGAGAACATCTTTACAGCATCGGACTTTCCTTTCACCACCAGACACATCCACAGCTGAGCGTCCTTTCGGCTTTGGCCCAGTCGCTTCACTCTTTCTGGCACTACTAGTACTAGCCCTCTGCTCTTCCCCAGTAGCATATTGGACGCCTTCCGACCTGAGGGGCTCATCTTCCAGCGTCATATCGTTTTGCCTTTTGGTACTGTCCATAGGGTTTTCATGGCAAAGATACTGGAGTGGGTTGCCATTTCCTTCGCCAGTGGATCACATTTTGTCAGAACTCTCGGCTATGACCTGTCCGTCTTGGGTGGCCCTGCACGGCATAGCTCATAGCTTCATTGAATTATGCAAGCCCCTTCGCCACGACAAGGCAGTAATCCATGAAGGGGCAGAAAAACATCTACTTCTGCTTTATTGACTATGATAAAGGCTTTGATTGTGTGGATCATAAAAAACTGTGGCAAGTTCTTAAATAAATGGGCATACCAGACCATCTTATTTGTCTCTTGAGAAACCTATATGTGGGCCAAGAAGCAACAGTGACAACTGGACATGGAATCACTGATAGGTTCAAAATTGGGAAAGGAGTCTGGCAAGGCTGTATACTGTTGCCCTGCCTATTTAACTTATATGCAGAGCACATCAAGAGAAAGGCAGGGCTAGATGAATCAAAAGTTGGAATTAAGATTGCCGGAAGAAATGTCAACAACCTAAGATATGCAGATGATACCACTCTAATGGCAGAAAGTGAAGAGGAACTAAAGAGCCTCTTGTTGCGGGTGAAGAAGGAGAGTACAAAAGTTGGGTTGAAACTTAACATTAAAAAAACCAAGATCATGGCATCTGGCCCTCTCAATTCCTGGCAAATAGATGGGAAAGAAATGGAGGTAGTGACAGATTTTATTTTCCTGGGCTCCAAGATCACTGCAGATGGGGACTGTAGCCAAGAAATTGAAAGACGCTTGCTCCTTGGGAGGAAAGCCATGGCAAATCTAGACAGCACACTAAAAAGCAGAGACATCACCCTATCAACAAAAGTGTGTATAGTCAAGGCTATGGTCTTCCCAGTTGCAATGTATGGCAGTGATAGCTGGACCATAAAAAAGGGTGAGCGCCAAAGAATTGAGGCCTTTGAACTATGGTGCTGGAGAAGACTCCTGCAAGTCCCTTGGACTGCAAGGCGATCAAACCGGTCAGTCCTAGAGGAGATCAACTCTGACTGCTCTTTAGAAGGCCAGATCCTGAAGTTGAAACTCAAATACTTTGGCCACCTAATGAGAAGGAAGGACTCACTGGAGAAGAGCCTAATACTCGGAAAGATTGAGGGCAATAGAAGAAGGAGACGACAGAGAATGAGGTGACTGGATGGAGTCACTGAAGCAATAGGCGTGAGCTTAAATGGACTCCAGAAGATGGTAGAGGACATGAAGGCCTGGAGGAACGTTGTCCATAGGGTCGCAATGGGTCAGACATGACTTTGCAGCTAACAACAAGAAGTTAAAAAGAATAGAAAAAAAATTGGATATAAATGTATTTTAGCTTAAGAGGGACATGTTTCTCAATTAGTACACTATTTCCTTCTTTTTTTTCCCTTCTCTTTTGTTTTTTGTTTTAAGGTATGAAAAATGAGAACTTTGAAAACAGGATTTATGACAAGGTAATTAAGATGATCAATTAGAAAATCAGATTTATATTGATGTGATTGTTACATGTAGAAATACTAGAAAAATGTTTATATTCAATTGTTATCTATCAAAATATTAAGAAATGTACTAATTTAAGGTTGATAAAAGAGAATATTATTGGAAGAAGAGAAAATCAAGGAAAGCTATGTGGATTATGGAATTATAGAAGTTAATTGTTATTGTTTTTAAATATAAACCCAGACAACATGCTGTTTATCAAATATTAAAGTGATTATGTTAAAAAAATAATAAATATATTTAAAAATAGTAATGTATATCAAGCATATACCTGTTTCTGTTTCCATTCATGGAAAACCAGTCTTCCAAAAAAATATATCTGCATCAAATAAACTTGTATTTCATGTTCATTTTCCACACAGAGTAATAGCTTTGCAGTTATAGGTAATCCCCAAGTTACAAGCATTCACTTAACGCTCATTCAAAGTTATGCGATAAGTGCCCCCTAGTGTTTATGAAAAAATCCCAAAATTACAAATTTTGCAGCACCACGGCAGTTGTTCACCCTTACGAGTAACTGCAGAGGCTCTGCAACATTCACTCTATACTCCCCCCACTCCCCACAACTTCTTCCCCCTCCCTTACTATCGCAAAGACTCACCTTGAGAAGATCTGTCTCCTCTCTGCCACAATTTCTGCTTTTGAGAGAGAGGAGAATCAATAGAAGCTCCTGGATGCCGTAATATCATGCAAGTTCAGGCACCCATCCTCTTTTGCAAAGAATGGGTACCTGCATTCTCACGAGATCACAGAACCCAGAAACTTTCATTTTCAGCACAAACTCTGTGCCTGTCTCCTGCTCCCCTCAACTCCTCTCTGCCACCACCAGAACACTATTTATTCAAATGGAGACCTTGGGGAGATGGGGAGCTCCATCTCTGTGCAAAGGCAACGCTTGAAAATGCAGCAATTTGCTGTGTTTTCAACCACCCCATTTCCTCACAAACAAAGTTACCCATCTCCCCAAAGTCTCCATTCAGATAAAAGCTGTTTGAGCACAATTGGGACCCTTGGAAACACAGCAATTCAATGCATTTCCAAGTGTAACTAGGTGATCAAACACTTTTTATCTGAATGGAGACCTTGAAGACATGGGGACCTGCTTCTATGTGCAATTGCAATGCTTAAAAATGCAGTGATTCGCTGCATTTTCAAGAGTTGGATTCACATACAGAAGGAGCTCCCAATCTCAACAAGGTCTCCATTTGGATAAAAAGTGTTTAAGCGGCAACAACTTGAGTTTCTCTGCACTGTCCAAGTGGAAAGAAACAGAGGCTCAGACCAGGATTGCTGTCAATAAGGCTGGCGCATGTAGTGCACCCTCATCTTCTTGGGAACAATCCTGCTCTGTGCCTCTGGTTTCTTTCTTTTGGAAGGAACATAGAAACTCAAGCCGCTGCTGCTCAAACACTTTTTTTATAGTATTTTATTAATTTTCTATTATTACAATTAATTAGTGCTTAATGAACAATGTGTTGTCTGGGTTGATTTGTTTTGTTTAGTAATACAACTTAAGTTCTTACTCTCTATCCCCTTTTTCCAGCCACTGATAAAATAAATTCCATGTCTGAAAATATTCTATATCTTCTTTGTTTTGATTCTCAATGTAAGTCTATCTATTTCAGCACAATCCAGTATTTCCTTGCTTATCTTTTCATCCAATGGTGTTTTTTTTCCATTTTTCCAGTGATGAGCAAATAAAATCCTCAGAGGTTGCTGATCTTTCACCTGCAGGGGCTGCCAAACTCCCTACTGCTGCAAGGGGCCCAGATGGGGGTTCTCTCTCTCTCTGTGGGGCTGGAGGCCCTGTCTGATCTGTGAAGGAGTGGCTGGAGGCCTCTCTTGGCTGGAGTTGTTCTCCGCTTCTCACTTCTAGCTCTTCAAATTTTTCTGACAAATTTTCCACTGACTGACTACGAGCTGTAGACAGGTATTTTCACTCAACCGAGTCCTAAGTGGCAGATGATCTGGTAGCTCTCCACCGGTCTGGAGAATGCAATGTGTGGGAATCCCTTCGTGGTAGCTCCACCTCATCTGTCTTTGAAACCCTTGAGGGTGGCAAGACCGTCTCAAGGGGTCTGGAGTCTTCTTTGGGCTTGTCCCAATCTGATGACCAGATCAGCTATCCCAGCTGCTTGGGTTTTGCTCCCAGCTGGGACACCTGCAAAAGCTCCTTCTCCACCAGCTTGCTGGCTGTCGCTTCCCACCCCCGGGGTAGCAGCTGCAGCCGGGAAGCTCGTTTCAGGCAATTTGTCTTCCTCCATGATGAAATCTTCCCTGAATCTTTGTCAGCTTATTGCCAAGTCTAGGGACAATGACTGGGGCTCAGGATAGTTTGGAAAGTTTGTACATTTTGGCTTAATGTCATGGTTCCAACAGATGAAACTCTTCAAAGAACTTCGAGGCATTGTTTACCTTAAAGAATCTTTATTTGAGTAGCATGACATCAGCACATACATGGTCAAAGCCAAAATCTGAATTCCCCTTCCCTAAACACATAGTATCAAAGCACAATTCCCTCCTCTAATTAACATAAATCACATTCTCCAATTAGTTTGAAGTGCAGACCTTCCCTCCAGTTCTCCAACCCACCATTTCTTATCATCTCTTATTTCAAACAACCTTGAAATACACTCTACTATGATGTTATGTCTAACTAATTCCCGTACACATTCTTCCTCCCCACCCCACCCCACAGTATCATCTAACTCTAACTCTAAAAGTAACACACAAGTTAAGGGAAAATTGGTTGTATCTTCATATATTGTCAAAGTAAGAACATCTGATGTTAGCGGCATTGACATACTGTTTAAAATAATAAAAAAAGGAATTTTGGTAATATATTTATTTCCATAGTAGCTACTCTTCCTAACACTGATAGTTGTAAGTTTTTCCATTTTTTCAAATCTTGCTTGATTTAGTAATTTTATATAATTATCTTCTTTTATCATAGCACATCTTGCAATTAAGTATATTCCCAAATATTTAACTTTCTTAACTATTTATGTCTTATTTTTTCTGGCATTTTTTTTTTGCTTATCTGTAAGGTTTTTAACTATCACTTTGGTTTTCTTTCTCTGTTTATTTTCAATCCTGCTATTTCTCCAAATTCTTCTATCATTTTCAATAGTCAAAAGTTGTCTCCAGCAGTTCTTCTAAAATGAATACCAGGTTATCCAAAAATGCTTGTAGTTTATAGCTTTCATCTTTTATCTCCATTCCTTTGATTTCTGGATCGTCTGATGTTGCTGTTGAGAACTTCCAAAGTTAGTGTTAAATATTTGGTTCTTGAGGCATTAAGCGAGACGAAGTGTTGAAACAGCAGTTTATTCTAACTCAGAATGTAACAAGCAAGCTAATAGCTGCTACACAGCTATTTATACGGTTGGCCTCTAGGCAGCTACCAATAGGTTTAAAGTAGCAGTTTCCCACCCCAAACCTAATTAACAGCCTGGAGACAGCAAGTCAAGCTCAGCAACAACAACCATTACATAACACACAGAAAGTAAGTCACACATTAAGCAAGCAGTCAGACATTAAGCAAGTGAATTAAAACAGATAAGGTGAATACATTACACCCCTTCCCCCTAGATAACACAAACTCTCAATTGTTTTACATAATCCTGTAGATACTTAGGCAGCCTTCGTGACCATTCAGAACGTCTAGGGGTTTATAGGGATCTCCCGGTCTACCTGCTTGCCTGCCAGGCTGGGTAGACCAGGGCTCTGAGGCTCAGTGGAGTCACAGTGACTCAAGTCCCTTTGGCTGGCCAGTCCTGGTTGGCCCAAACCAAAGTCCAATTGTGCAGCGAAGTCTGCAGGGCTGTCTCTTGTTCAGTTTGCCTGTCCTGGTCAGCTGAGACAGACTCTGTGTTTGGAGAAAACGCTTCTATGGCCATATCCCCATCACCATGAACAAGAGTTCTTTCAGAGTGCGCAAGCTGCTCTGTTCAACCACTGTCCTGTGGGCTCATTGTTTGGGCCTCTTGGGAGTTCTGAGCCAATGACTGATCTGCTAGCTTCTGACGCAGCTGATCAATGTGCTGGCAAATGACTCGCCCATCTTCCAGGGCCACCTCATAGGAGAGTGGTCCTGACACTTTAAAAACCTTTGCTGCAACTCTGTCGGGCTGCAGCCTGTCCAGTTTGGTGATCAAACGCCTACCCTAATGAAGCTCCGCTAGGCTCTTGCCCGTGGCGGTGCAGGGTGTTGTGTGCTGGCAGAGTAGAAAATAAGCCAGCCTGTGATGCCAATCCCCTGTGACAATTCGTTTGAGGGATTCCTTGGTTGTGCGGACCATGCGTTCCACTTGTCCATTTGACGACAGGTGAAAGGGAGCTGATGTGGTATGCCTTATGAGATTGGCCCTGAGGAAGGCTTGGAATTCTGAAGCAGTGAACTGGGCCCCATTGTCAGAGACTAAGACATCTGGAAGTCCATGTGTTGCAAATAGTTTTTCTGGATGGCCCTAGAAGTAGTCATAGTGGAAATTGGTACCACCTCTAACCATTTAGAGTGGCTGTTGACCACTATTAAAAACAGCTGTTCCTGAAAGGCCCTGGAAAAATCAACATGAATTCTTGACCACGGTGTGTGTGTGTGTCCTCCCATCAGTGAACAGAGGCCTGCGGCATTTCTGGCGTGGATTGTTAACACCATGTACTTGGGCCTTGATAGCTTTATCTAGCCCTGGCCACCAAAGGAAGCTCCTTGCCAGTGCCTTCATCTGGATTATTCCTGGATGGTCTTCATGCAGAGACTGAAGAACCCTGGGCCTTAATGAACTGGGGACTGTGACTTTACTACCCCAAAGAATGCACCCTTATGAGGTGAAAGCTCATCCTTTCTCATAAAAAAACTTTGAAATTCTATCCCTGGACGTTTGTCCACCCATCCTGTGTGAACTCAAGTGAGCACGTGGCTAAGTGTTTTGTCAGCTGCTGTCTCAGCATCTACATCTGCAGCATGCCAATTCCTGTATGGCTAAGATACATGCAGCCAGAGGCAGATCTGGCTCCACGTGTGGCAAGGGCAACCTGTTAAGCCGTCCTCATGGCCCATTTCTTTGGCCGGTTTGTGAATCAACCTGTAGCTGTAGGCTGAAAGGAATATAGATCACCTCAGCATTTGAGGAGACAGAATCTGAGGTGACTGCCTGTTTGTAGTGAACAACCCTAAAAATGGCTTGTGGTCTGTGAAGACCGTGAACTGGCAGCCATACAAACATTCATGGAACTTTTAAACCCTGGTCACAATGGCCAAGGCCTCCTTGTCAATCTGTGCATAATTGCACTCTGCAGAAGACAGGGTCCTCGAATAATAAAAAAATGGGAGACTGTTTCCCATCAGCAGACAAATGGCTCAACACAGCCCCAAACCCTTATGGGGATGCATCACATGCAATGCAAACTGGTAGATTTTCGTTAAAATGTGTGACCACAGTGTTCAAGGATAGCAGTGATTTGACTGCCTGGAAACTCCTTTCGTGGACATTGGTCCACTGCCATTGAGTGTTTTTTCCTAAGAGCCAGTGTAACGGCTCTGCCACTGTGGCCTTATGTGGGAGGAATGAATGGTAAAAATTAAGAAGGGCCAAGAAGGCTTGAAGCTCCCCTTTGGACCTAGGGCTTGGTGCCTGCTGAATCACTTTCGGTTTTGAATCCACCGGATGAATGCCATCGACATCGATGTGGAATCCCAGGAACTCAGTTGACTGTACCCCAATCTTGATTTCTCTGTTTTTAATTTAACTCCCGCTGTGCAGAACTGTTGAAGGACAGCTCTAAGCCATTCAGCCAGAACTTCTGTAGACTCCCTGGCAATGAGCACATCATCGAAGTAGGGGAAGACTCCCAGAATGCCCTTGAGCGTATGCTCCCTCACTCCCTGGAAAATCCCTGAGACTACACTCACACCAAACTGTAGGTGCTTGACCTTGAAGACCCCCCGATGCATCACTATGGTTTGGGCAGGTGTTGTGGCCTCGTCTACTGGCAGTTGTTGATAGGCCTGTGCTAAATCTAATTTAGTAAACACGTGGCCTCCCTGCAAAGACACTAAAATATGGCTGACAACTGGCACCAGGTACGCGTGCTGTTGAAGTGCCCAATTAATGGTGAACTTACAGTCAGCACATATGTGTACTTCTCCGTTGGCTTTAAGTGGCATTACTATGGGGGTCTCCCACACCCTACTATCTACAGGCTGCAATACCCCCTGATTGACCAGTTTATTCGGCTCTGCATCAATTTTGGGCTTTAAAGTGAAAGGCACTCGACGAGGCTTGACCCAGATTGGCATTACTAGGGGATCAAGCTTGAAGGCTATCAGAGGGACCTTGTACTCTCCCAAGCTTGGACTGAAAACATCCACGAACTCTTGGCAGACTGAAGACAAGTCTGCCACCTGTGTTTGGTGAATCCAGATAACTTGGATGCCCAATGCATCAAACCAATTGAGCTCTATGAGGTTCGTGCACTGGCCTTCCACCACAACAACATCTAGTGGGCCTGAAAACCCCTTGAAAGTAACCAGAAACGTGGCTTCACCCTTGACCGCCACTCGGGAGTTTTGGAAGTCTGTGAGCAACAGGTTAGAAGGCCAAAGTTTGATACCTCTGTTACTGCAGTTACATATATGCTGTAAGGTTCCTATAGAGATGATGGACACAGCTGAGCCTGTGTCCAGTTCCATTTTGCATGGAACTCCCTGAAGCTTGACTTGCAGTCGAAGCTTTTGCTTAAGGGGACAGTGGGCACCAGTGCGGAACATGCTCCTTCGGCTGGAGCAGAACCCTACTCTGTGTTGCCCCAGGGCCACAGTACCTCTCCAGATTGAGTCTTTCTGCTGACAGTCCCTCAGGCAATCTTGGCAGATGGTGGTGATGTGGCCTGGTTTTCCACATGCCCGTTGCTGTACAGAATTGGTATTCCATGCATTCATGGTGACTTCTGCAACCCATGTACCTAAAGAAAGGAACTGCCTTGTCAGCTGGCCTCGGTCCCTTTTCCTGGTGCCTCTTTAGCTTGTCAACTTCGGGGTCAGAGTCAGTGTCTTCCATCTGTTCAGCGTACTCATGGTGGATGGCTTCGATGCTTGGCGCACTTTTGGAGGACCCCAGCACCTTAACAGACCCTCTGGCAGTGTTGTCCACCATGACCTCCTTCAAGGTCTCCTGCAGCAAGAGTGTCTCCCTAGCAAAAAAGTTTTTGTTGGAGCTTTTTATTCCTGAGTCCGCAAATCAGCAAAATTGCATAGTCAGGACACTTGAGGAAGAGTGGTGATGAATTCCATAGCCGACTTGCTGGGCTGTTGCTCCCACTGCTCAAAAGCGTGCCTCCATGCTATAACGGACAATTTATCAGGTCCTAACCCACTGAGCCACCATTTCCCTGAACACTTTTGCTCAGCATGATGATGGAAAATCCATGAATAACCCATTCATGGATTTTCCATCATCATGCTGAGCAAAAATGTTGACACTGTCTTCGTGCCCAATTAGACTAAGTCAGACAAACTTGCCACACCTCTCCTGGGCCAGGACACTTCCCAGTCATGATGAAGGCAAACCAAATGATGACAGTCCAATGTATTGGCTCCCATACCCCTGACATAGGACCTGACAGACACTAAGGGGTGGGTGTGGATTCTCCATCATCATGCTGAGAAAAGGCATTCAGGTAAGACAATGCCCCTTCTCCAGCATGATAGATGGAGAATCCACAAATTGAACATACCAAAGCTGCCCTGTCCCTATGGAAGGGAATCAATCTGGGCCACCCCTGTGGCACTACCTGTTGCAGCGGTTTCTGGCCAAATGAGGTATCTGTGGAGGCAAACCTATGCAGTTTATAATGCCTCATGAAAGGGGAAGGTAAGGACCATGTCACCGCCCTACAAACGTCCTCAATGGACACCTGTGTCACCTAAGCCTCAAATGTTGCAGCACTAAGAGTGGAGTGAGCAGTGATATGCCTGGGAACTGACAGGGAATAAGATTGGTATGCCCCTGCAATACAAGTCCTGATCCACCTGCCTATAGTGGAGGGAGAAACCTTCCGCCGCATAGTAGAGGGTTGAAAGGAAAGAAAGAGGGTTTCCGACTTGTGAAAAGATGCTGTCCACTTAATATAGTGGTGTAAAGCTCTGCGGATGTCCAGAGTGTGCCATTGCCATTCCAAGGCATGAGATGGATGAGGACAAAAATCCAGCAAAATGACTTCTTGCACTTTATAAAAAGGTATTGACCTTAGGAATAAAGGAGGGATCCAATCGAAGGACCACCCTGTCAGCATGAAAAACACATGTCCTGTCTGACAGAGAGAACTGCCAATTCAGAAATGTGTCTAGCCGACGTGACAGCTATCAAGAAGGCCACCTTAATTGTCAAGAACCACAGAGTACAGGTCCTGATGGGTTCAAATGGAGGAGAGGTAAGGGCCTGCGAGACCCATGACAAATCCCAAGAGGGGTACTGGTGAACCACTGGAGGTTTGGTGTTGGTCGCTCCTTTGAGAAATGAACGTACCATAGGATGTTGAGCCAATGCCTCTGAATTGCCCCATATAAATACAGTGGAGAGCTGCTACTTGTTGGCAGATGGTATTGGGTGCCAAGCCCTTGTTGAACCCCTCCAATAAATATTTTTTATTTATTTATTTATTTTTATTTTAATCCCATTTATATCCCGCCCTTCTCCGAAGACTCAGGGCGGCTTACAATTTAAGCACAAACCAATGTGCTTAGCAATAGCCTTCATTCTATGTATATGTCTGCTTATTAGGACTTTCGCCCCCCCCCCAAGCGGCATTATTACAAAGTCAGCTTATTGCCCCCAACAATCTGGGTCCTCATTTTACCTACCTCGGAAGGATGAAAGGCTGAGTCAACCTTGAGCCTGGTGGGATGCGAACCTGCACTAATTGCAGGCAGCTGGTGTTACTTAAGGAGTCCAAGATACTCAGGATAGTAATAGCCGAAAGATCTAACTGGTCTTTGCACACCAACTACATAAACTCTTCCAAGTGGAGTCATAGATCCTGTTTGTTGCGGGCTGTCTAGAGGCCTGAACCATTGTAATTACCTCAGATGAATAAGACTCATGTGTCAGGAGCCGCCATTCAAGTCCCAGGAGGTCAAATGGAGCCACTGGGGTTCTGGATGATGCAGAGCTCCCTGGATGAGTGAAATGCAATCTGAAGGAATCCTCCACAGGGGAGAAATTGACAGACTCATGAGGTCGGCAAACCACAGCCATCTTGGCCAGTGTGGTACAACACATATCACCTCTGCCCGCTCTTGCAGTAACTTGCGGATGACTGCCGGGATCAGAGGGAGAGACAGAAAGGAATACAGCAAGCCCCTGGACCAAGGGCTGCAGAGGGCATCTGTCCTCTTTGCCCCTGGAGAGGGGAACCGGGACAAAAACTCGGAAGCTGGGAATTTGCCAGAGAAGTGAGCAGATCCAATACCGACCGACCGAACCACTCTGATATCTCTTCAAAGAGACTGGGATGCAGGCACCATTCAGAGTGATCCACTGTCGACCTGCTGAGAAAGTCTGTCTGCTGATTTGCCTCCCCCAAGATGTGCTCGGCCCTGAGTGATGATAGGTTGGTCTCTGCCCAAGAGCCAAACAGTTGGGCCTCGGCCATAAGGGACCTGGAATGGCTGCCCCCTTGCCGGTTCACATGGGCTTTTGCTGCTACGTTGTCCATGAGGACCAGGACATGTTGTGTCACCACCCTGTTGCAGAAGTGGGGTAGGGCCAGATGTATGGCTCTGAGCTCCAACCAATTTATGTTATGCTTCAGGTCAGACCAGGACCACCGGCCCTGAGTCAACTGAGACCCTAGATGCGCCCCCCCCCCCCAGCCAAACAGGCTGGCATCCATAGACAGGGTGATCCGAACAGGCTCCTGGAACAAAGATCCTCTGGCTATTGCTGGCGAGATCCACCACTGGAGGGAGTTCAGGGTCCGAGACAGAACCCTTACCCTTTGGTTGGAGGAGCTGGTGCCCTGTCTCTGAAATGGGAGCAAAAACCATTTCAGGTCCCTGGAATATAGTCTGGCCCATGGGACTATTCTCATGCAGGAAACCAACTTCCCTAACAGTTGAGAAAGAATGGCCAGGGTGACTACACGCTCCCTCTGGACCTGAAGGACTAGGGCTCTGATGCTGTCCTGACATTCCTGAGAAAAATAGACCCTGCATAGTTTGGTGTCTATGACCGCAACCAAATGAAGAAGGCGGGTTGAGGGAACTGTCTAACTCTTTTGAAAGTTTAACAAGAACCCATGGTCCTGGAGAGTCTTGATAGACAAAGCCAGGTCCGATTAAGCCACCTGGACCAATAGGGACTGGGTGAGAATGTCATCCAGATAGCACTGGATGCATACAGGGATGGACCTCAAATGCACAGTCAGTGCTGTCAAGATCTTGGTAAACACTCTTGGGGCCTACGAAAGGCTGAATGGTAAGGCTCTGTACATGTAATGGTGAGTCTTGAACCTCCAGCGGGCGGGAAGAATGGGAATGTGAAGGTATGCTTCTGTGAGGTCGATGGATGTCAGGAAGTGTCCCCTTCTGATGCTGGCCAACATGGACCGTAGTGTTTGCATCTTGAACTTCTTGTATGCGAGATGAGTGTTCAGCCCCTTTAGATCGGGTATTGCCCTCCATCCTCCAGATGCCTTCGGAATGACAAAGAGGATGGAATAGAACCCCCTTCCTAGCTGCCCATTTGGGACTGGTTCTATGGCCCTTATTTCTAAGAGGTGCTGAATAGCCTCTGACATGAGTGCCTTCCTGACCACATTTTTTGACAGCGGACAAGGAATGAACCACGCTGGGGGGGACATACATGAATTCTAGGGACAGACTGCTCCTGATAGTGTTGAGGACCCAAGTGTCTGTGGTGGTGGTCTCCCATTTTTGAAGAAACAACGTCACTCTGCCACCAATTGGGGAGACCACCCTGAAGTCATTTTGATTTTTTGAAGGGATGGGCCCCCGTGCCTCGAAAGGGCTGCTTTGCTTGGAATTGCGACCTGGGTCTGTCTCTGGTCCCTGGTCAGTTGAATTGATGGTCAGACCTGGGAGGGAAGGAACAGGAGGACTGAGCAAACTCCGATCCTGATCCTGACTGGAAAAATTGTCTGCAGATGTATGGGGTAGGCTGTCTATCTGCCCTTCTAAGAAGATGAGACATCACCTTACACTTGTCCTTCTTTTCCACCAAATAAGGTGTCAAGGCCTCCCCAAAAAGCTGACGACCACGGTAAGGGGCAGCCGCCAAGAGCCTCTTGAATTTAACACCCTCTCGCCAGTGTTTGAGCCACAGGAGCCTGCGAGCGGTAACATTGGAAGCTATGGCCCTAGAAGAGAACCTGGTGGATGTAGAGATGCATCTGCCATGTACTCCGAAGCAGCCACTAACTTGGCTAAGTCCTGGTGCATCGAACTTCCTACGGGGGGTACTCTGGCCTGAAGTTGGCGGAGCCAGAGAAGAGAGGTTCTGGCAAGGAAAGAGGTGGATGTGGCCACCCTCACCGCCCATGCTGCGGTCTGGGGGGTCCTGTGGAAGGAAAGTTCAGATTTCCTGTCCTCCGCCTTCAAGGTTTCAACCATATCACTGGACATTGTGGAGGAGGAGAAGAGTGGAGTCAGAGGTTCAACCACAAAGGAATCTTTAGCACTTCCAACAAGGCCAGGTCAACATTACAGATATTCTTGTCCATCCCCCCTGGAGAGGGAAAATTGCCAGGTATTCCCCATTGCTTCTGTACCGTTTTATGGAAGAAAGGGGGACAGGAGATGTGATGCTCAGTGATCACATGCTCTGAAAATACTGGCCTTGTGTCTTGGCTGGTAGACGGACCAGGATAGGGAACCTGGTCAGGACCAATCTTAGCGGTAGCGGTGGCCTTATGAAACAGAGATTTAAAGAGCACCAGATTGAATAGACCAACAAAGGGAGGAGGGTCTGGAGTAAGATCCTCATCCTCCGAGAGTGGCATTTCCATCGGGTCGTACTCCTCAGAAAAAGACCAGGCGGGAGAAATAGGGTCGGAATATTTGGGTGCTCCCAACTGGGGAAGATAAGGTGGGGTCATTGAGGCCACCGATTTGGGTGCATACCTTTGTTGATGTTGTAAGGCCAATCCCTGGGCGACCGCCTGGAAGACCAGAGCCTGAAATTGCTCCAGCGACCCCATTCCCTATGCCTCTGAGGGCCGAAGACTGGCTGCTGTGGGCGTAAAGGTGGCCTCGGGCCTGGACTGCATTGCTCTGGGGACTGGAGGCAGCAGTCGGATACCTGGTCCCTAGGTAAAGGAAACCATCTCCTCTTGCTCACCCCTGGGAAGATAACGTTGGACATCATCATCCCCCTCTGGAGACCAGACCCTCTGGGAAGATGAGGGAGGAGGAGCAAGCTGTGGCCCAAATACAGAGTCCTCTGCCAAAGGAGAGACGACCTGTTCAGCGCCCATCGTGCCCTGTTTCTGGGCCTTGGCAAACTGTCTTTCTAAGGCCTGGTGCCTCCTGCTGGCCTCTTTCTCTGCCACCTTGGAAGACCTTTTGCCTGACATGACCTTGGCTTTAGCCTTGAGCTTTCCAGCAGCCTCCAGTTTGGAGGACTTATGCTTTCATTGCATAAATTTAATCTTCCAATTGTCTGCCATCACAATTGGGAGATATCTCAGTGGAATGCTGAGAGGGATCTCAAACAGAGGAACAGAGTACTGATCTGAGGCTGTGTGCTATTCCCAGGGATCAATAAATACTCTATGGCAACTGGCACACCTGCAAAGCTCCTGATGGCCTTAAAACTAGTTGAAGCACCTTTGGAGCACAGGCCAAGTCTACCGTGGCAGCAAGATCACCTCAGTGATAACGACCAGCTCACAGGTAGATACCTAGTGGTGACAAGGTCACCTCAGTGATAACAGCCAGCTCAGTAGTCGTAGTTGGTGGCAGCGAGGCCAAGAATGACACAGTCAGTACACTTTGTTGGAATGGACAATGAAACCACTAGGCTGAGGCCTAGAAGTGCAGTTGAGGCCTCCTGTGCTTGACCATTCACTTCTGAAAAGTTGTGGAGACAAGACAAACAATGAATGAGTCTGATGTTGTTGAATCAACATAAAACTGATGACCACACAAAAATTGAACTGCAAGTAGAAAGAATCTGAACTCAAAGCCCTCTGCAATGATTAGAAGGAAGAAGCCTGAAAAGGGGCCCTGTGCCTGTCCAGCACCTCAGAGGCCAGCTTCCCTTTGATTTACAAAGCAAACTGCAATTCTGTAGTTTGGGGGTGCTTGAAATCCACCCTCTCCCCCTCCTGAGCTGGCAAAGACAAACCGAGCCAAAAGCCTTCCAGAAGAACGGGGACAATAGCAATGCCCAAAATGGTGGCTGTTACTGAAAATGAGCACAGGAGGGAATCAGTTCCTTCCCCTCAAGACTGGATAGAAGGCAAGCAAATGTTAAACTCTTCATGTGCTTCTGCTACTTCAGGCACACTTAAAAACAGGCAATGAAGAATTTCTAAGTGAAAGCCTCCCCACGGATTTGTAAAATTCAAAAACGGAAATCAAAATGGCGGCTACAATAAACATGCCATGAAAACAAAAGCCAGAGAAGTCAGAAGAGGCTGCAGTTTAGTCAGAGTTTACAGCTAGAAAAAGGAAATGTTTTCACGAGCTCATGAAATTTCAGGCACTCTTAAAGAAACAGCTGAACTGAGAAACCTCCCCACGAACCAACAATAAATAGCAGACATTCAAAATGGCGGCCACAAAAAATGAAAGCCTTTGGAAGGCTGCAGCTCAGACAGAGCTTACAGCTGGAAAGGGGAAGGAGAAGCCAGATACTGCACTGATCCCAGGGCAGAGGGAGAGAAGAATCCACGAAGGGGGAAAAAACTATACAACCTGCTCAATTACTCTGAAGAGATGACTCAGCAGGATTCTGGGAGCCAAATTTACTACGTCTTTTCTGGGCACAGACTAAGACAGAACTGGGAGGTGTCCTGGCCCAAGAGAGAGATGTGGCAAGTTTGACTGACTTAGTCTAATTGGGCAGGAAGACAGTTAACCCATTCATGGATTCTCCATCTATCATGCTAGAGAATGGTCTCGGAGCTTTTTCTTCAAGTCTGCATGACAGACTTTAGTGGCATTGGGATGACCAAGTTCTTGGCGATATCAAATGTGGCTGGGCCACACACGCAGAGGAGTGCCACGGCCTTCAACCCATCTTCGCCAACCTGATTTGCGCAGAGGTAGTTTTCTATGCGGGAAATGTAAGACGTCCATCTCTCTGGGTGTGTCACATCAAATTCTTTGAGCTTCCCCACTTTCGCCATGGTTTCTTTTGTTGCTTGTTCCTCACATTGCCTTGTGCTGCCGGCTTCTGCATAGGCCATAGGACAGATTCTTAGGGCGTGATGGTCTCCAGCGTGGCTTGCTAGGCAGACTGAGGGAGGGAATGTCGTTCCTGCCAGGCTCTGGAGCTGGCCTCATCCCCTAGTGACTTCAGGTTCTTATGATGAAGGAGCAGATCCCATCCTCATTGCCAGTGTTAAATATTCGGTCCTTGAGGCATTTAGCGAGACAAAGTGTTGAAACAGCAACAAGTTTATTCAAACTCAGAATGTAACAGAAGCAAGCTAATAGCTGCTGTGCAGCTATTTATATGGTTGGCCTCTAGGCGACGACCAACAGGTTTAAAGTAGCAGTTTTCTGCCCCAAACCTAATTAACAGCCTGGAGACAGCAAGTCTAGCTCAGCAACAGCAACCGTTACATAACACATAGAAAGTAAGTCAGACATTAAGCAAATGAATTAAAACAGATAAGACCAATACATTACATTCGTATAAATAACAGTGGGGATAGTGGACATCCTTGTCTTGTGCCTTTCTTTATATTAAAGTTCTCTGTATAGTCCCCATTGACAATTACCTTTGCTGTTTGTTTATTATATATTGTCTTAACGATCAAACACTCAAACACTTTTTATCTGAACAGAGATCTTGGGGAGATGGGGAGCTCTTTCTGTGAGGAAATGGGATGGCTGAAAATGCAGCGATTTGCTTTTATTTTTTCTTATTTTTTCTATTTTATTTATTTCTAAAATTTATACTGCTCCCACAATGCTAAATAACATATCCAGGGTACGTTAGAAGAAATGCTAATGTTACATAACATCAAAAAACATACTACCTTTTGGAAGGTTTTTGGTCTACACCACAAATTGCTCACAACAAACCTTCTTGATATCAAGATGATCTTATTATTTGGTATTATCCTATACAGTAACTGTTAAAAATACAAGGCTTGCTTTCAGTTCTAACTAGAAAACAAAGTTGAGCAAATGTCAGCACTGACTATAGATAGCTGTTCTCTCAACAGTCAGCAATGTTACACTTATATATATTTGAAGTGTTTATTAATAATACCTTTATTTTCTAATTTTATGTTCATGGATAATTATTTCAGTCTTTTTAGAAAGCATCACAAGTGCAATTACAGATGACTGAAAATGTTTTTATATAATGGGGGAAAGAATAGAATAGAATTAGAATTAGAATTAGAATTAGAATTAGAATTAGAGCTGGAAGGGTCTTTGGAAGTCTTTTAGTTCAGCCCCCTGCTCAAGCAGGAAAACCTATACGATCTCAGACAAGTGACTGTCCAGTCTCTTCTTAAAAATACCAAGTAATGGAGCACTCACGATTTCTGAAGGCAAGCTGTTCCATTGGTTAATTGTCCTCACACTTAGGAAGTTTCTCCTTAATTCCAGGTTGCTGCTCTCTTTGGTCAGTTTCCTAACATTGTTTCTTATCCTGCCCTCTGGTGCTTTGGAAAATAATTTGACCCCCTCTTATGGCAGCCCCTCAGATACTGGAATACTGCTATCATATCACCCCTATTTCTTCGTTTCTTTAGACTAACCAAACTCAAGTCCTGCAACAGTTCTTCATATATGTTTTAGTCTCCAGGCCTTTGATCATCTTAGTTGCTCTTTTCTGTACTTTTTCCAAACTCTCAACATCTTTTTGGTGATATGGTGTCCAAAACTGGTTGCAGTATTCCAGGTGTGGTCTCACTAGGATTTTATATAAAGCAGTATTAATACTTCACGTGATCTTGATTCTTTTTTATTATTATTAAATTTTATTCATTTATAACTTAAAATGTGAAAATACAAAAGTAAATAGTAGGGAACAACAGTAGAAAAAGGGAAAACAAAAAAGGTGTGAAGAAAGGGGGGAAAGCAACAAAAAGATATTGACTTCCTACTCTCTCTGTTGTAGTAAAATCAGACATTAAAATCAAATCTCAACTTTTTACATTTTTATAGTAATATGCACTAGCCATTTCTGTATCAGCAAATCAGTCTAATTGATAAAACCCAAAGTCATGATATCATTTTTTTTCCACCTCAAGCACAAAGTCCAGAAGAGGTTTCCAAGTAGAAACAAAAGTATTTATATTCTTTTCTTTTATCAGCACAGTCAATTTGGCCATCTCTGCTCATTCCATCAGCCATTTGCCCATAGTAGGAATCGAAGCATCCTTCGACTTTTGTGCATAAAGCAGTCTTGCTGCTGTCACCATACATAAAATCAGAGTTCCAGGTTTTTTTTTTCCCAGTTCTCTTTCCATTAGGCCCAAAAGGAAAGTTTCTAATTTAATCTTTATATTCACTTTAAGGATTTTCTCCATTAATATATGAATCCTACTTCAATGTTTTTTTGCCTTATCACATGTCCACCATAAAAGTTAAAAAGTCTTTCACAATCTTTCACAATCACTTACTTTTACAAAATAACTTCATTTAGTCTCCATCTATAATTCAACCTAGGGATGCAGTGGCTTGTCAATCAGATGGTCCGCACTTTGGTGGGTCAAATCCCGAGTGCCACATAACAGGTTAGCTTCTGCCAACCTAGCAGTTCGAAAGCACATAAAAATTCAAGTAGAAAAATAGGGGCCACTATGGTGGGAAGGTAACAACATTCCATGACCACGGAGACGTCCTCGGACAAGCGCTGGCTCTTCGACTTTGAAATGGAGATGAGCACCGGCCCCTAGAGTTGGAAATGACTAGCATGCATGTGCTAGTCTTTACCTTTACTTTATAATTCAACCTATTTCCTCTAAGCATCAAAAACACTGGGTATGATCACAGAAGGATTTAGGTAAAATATCAACTTTTAAAATTTTACTTGGAAAGATTTTAGAACTCCAAATCATGTCAATCCTTGAAAAGGGTTTATGTCTTTCTGGGAAAAAAAAGTATATTCTCTAGCTGAGCCATTTTTATATCTCCACGAGTCTATTAATGCTATTAATACTAAGTTATCCATCATGTCGAAGAAAATCTTGCGTAGTTTACCCTGGGAGGGTTTAAACCCTTTAGACGATGATCTATCTAAAGCTGGTAAAGTCACTCCATTCCAATCCCCCAACATGAATCAATTTACATACGAAAATGCAAATATTAAGAAATTTGAAAGATTTTATGGATCTTGATTCTATGCCTCTGTTTATACAACCCAGGATTGTATTAGCATTTTTGATAGCTGCTGCACACTGCTGGCTCATAGTCAAGTGATCATCCACTAGGACTCCAAGATCCCTCTCACAGTTGCTGTTTTTGAGCCAGGTGTCACCTACTCTTTACATAAAGCTTTGATTTTTTTCCTGCCTAAATGTAAAACTTTGCTTTTCTCCATATTAAAACTCATTTTGTTGGATAGGGCCCATTGTTCAAGTTTGTCAAGATCTTTTTGGATCTTGAGCTTGTCTTTTGGGGTGTTGGCTATTCCTGCCAGTTTAGTGTCATCTGCAAATTTGATGAGTTCCCCTTCTATTCTCTCATCTAAGTCATTAATGAAGATATTGAAGAGTACTGGGCCTAAGACGGAGCCTTGTGGTATTTAGTTCAGTCAAGAAATACGAAGTCTATTACATTTGCTATAAATCACTGCAAATGATAAACAATTAATTAGTAATCTTGGGCCAGGCATACTGCAGACACTAGATGCTATGTTGCTGTATAATTGTATATTCTGTAATAGAAACCAATATAAAGATAGGAATTTATATTTGTAACATATTTTGAGTTAAGTGTTTAACAAGTTTTATTTTTCTTACTTCTTAATACTCAGAACCTGTAGTTCCTAAAGAGAGCTTTTTTTTTTTTTAATTATATTTATATCCCGCCCTTCTCCGAAGACTCAGGGCGGCTTACAAGCTT
>JAKJMR010004664.1:9246-20782 GCA_024449315.1 Daboia siamensis | reverse complement strand
TGCCAAAATGGGGTTTGTACATGTTGAGCATTGTAATACAACTGACCAGATAGCTGATCTGTTCACCAAACCTGTTCCCATTGACCGGCACAACCTTCTGTGTAAGCGTTTGTGTTTGGTCTTCTGAAAGTGTATATGCATGTCTATGACACCTGCTCACCCCCTCACATACATTCACTGGTCCCTGTCATTGGCTGGCAAGAAGGGGAATTGTTAGATGTTTTTGTGCCAGCCATGGCAGTTCCCAAAAAAGGTCATCAGATGGGAGCAAAGAAGCATCTTTGCCCCCACTGATGGGTCAGGGGTCCCCGACCCCTGCAGCCCCATTGGCGAGAGTTTTATGGTAAGGGAGGGACTGAGGACCCCCATAAATACCTCTGCTCAGGGGCTGCTCTCTCTCTAGTTTCTCTTTGTTCTTTCTTCTACTTGCTTGCTCATCCACGAGCTCAATCCAGGCATGGATGCCTCCATGCCAGGGAACTCTTTCTATTTACTCTACGTTGAATAAAGCTTTAAATGATTGCATCCCTGCGTGCTGCTTTTTACTTGGAAGCACCTTAACGAACCATCGACTTCGTGAGACCATCTCACAAATATGAATCTGCAGGAATTGTTCCAAAAGCTTCTAGTTGCAAAAGATGGCGACCAAGTTTCTAACTTGGAACGTTAATGGCTTAAATTCACCACAAAAGAGGAAAAAAATATTTCATTATTTGAAACAATATAAAAATGATGTTATTTGTTTGCAAGAGACACATATTAGAGTAGTAGACCAAAAGTATTTGACAAACTCCAGATTGGGAATACATTTTGTTGCATCTGCCCCAGATAAGAAGAATGGAGTAGTTATATACTTAAAGAAAGATCTAACTGCTAAATTAATTGAGGCAGATGCACAAGGACGATATATTGCAATTGAACTTATAATAGAAGGAAAGATAATACTTTTGGTTGGAATATATGCACCAAATCAACATCAAGAAAATTTTTATAAACTTTTACATGACAGAATAACCCAATGGGATTATAAATCTTGTATTTTAATGGGAGATTGTAATGGAGCCCTAGACACAGGAAAAGACAAAAGAAGGTCTTCTAATGGAATATCAAACTGTGCGAAACTGCCTAGATCTTTTTTTGAGCTTATGGATGACCTGGAATTGAGAGACATTTGGAGAGAGTGAAATATGGAAGAGAGGGATTTTACATTTTTTTCAGATAGGCACCAATCTTTTTCAAGGATTGATTTTATACTAATTACCAATGTTTTTTTTTAGGGTGAAGAAAATTAAGATATGCCCAAGAACATTAACAGATCATAGTCCAGTGTGGATGGAACTGGTTCAAGAGAAAAGGGATAGAAGATCCTGGAGATTAAATGAAAATTTGTTTAGATATGAGGAAATTGTGAATGAATGTAGAAAACAAATGAGAGAATTTTTTGTAATGAATATGCATAAGGGCACCTCGATTGAAATGGTTTGGGATGCAAGTAAAGCTTATATGAGAGGAGTCCTAATACATTTGAATAACAAGTATAGATGTAAAAAGGAACAAAAGCGAAAGGAGTTAGAAGAGGAAATAAAGATGAAGGAGAGGTTACTTATTTTATTTTATTTTATTTTTATTTTAATCCCATTTATATCCCGCCCTTTTCCGAAGACTCAGGGCGGCTTACAATCTAAGCACAAATCAAATGTGCTTAGCAATAGCCTTCATTCTATGTATATGTCTGCTTATTAGGGCTTTCGCCCCCCCCAAGCGGCATTATTACAAAGTCAGCTTATTGCCCCCAACAATCTGGGTCCTCATTTTACCTACCTCGGAAGGATGGAAGGCTGAGTCAACCTTGAGCCTGGTGGGATGCGAACCTGCAGTAATTGCAGGCAGCTGGTGTTACTTAAGGAGGCATCAGCCCACTGCTCCACCAAGGCTCTTTATCTTATCTTGAACCCAGCTGATAAGAAAGTGAAAGAAACAATTAACTTATTGAAAGGGCAGTTTAATATGTTGATAGCAGACCAGGTGGCAACCAACATATGATACACTAAACATAATACTTTTTATAACTCTAATAAGCCAGGTAGATGGTTAGCTTACTTGTTAAGGAAAAAAGAAAAGTCTCGGACGATAGAGAAAATAGAATATAAAGGTAAAAAGGTTTATCAACAAGATATTATTAGAAAGGTATTTTCAGAATTTTATTCTAAATTATATGCAAGTGATACAATTCAAAGTATAGATATAGATAAATATTTACAAGAGGTGAATATTCCTAAGGTTACTCAAGAGCAGCGGGATGGAATGAATCAGTTAATAACTTCTGAAGAGATTGTTTTAGCAATTAAACAGTTGAAATTGGGTAAATCACCAGGGACAGATGGATTGACAGCTAGTTATTATAAAAATTTGCAGTCAGAAATGGTGGAGCCTTTGAAAGACCTATTTAGAACAATTCAACTTGGGGGAGTAGTGCCCCCATCATGGAGAACAGCTTTCATAACATTGATTCCAAAGGAGGATCAAGATCTTAGTCAACCAAAGAATTATAGACCAATATCTCTTTTAAACACTGATTATAAGATATTTGCTAAAGTATTGGCAAATAGAATAATGAATATAATGCAACAAGTGATACATAATTATCAGTCGGGGTTTATAACTGGTAGACAAATGAAGTACAATGTAAGACAAATTGTTAATTTATTGGAATATTTGGAAAGAAACAACCAAGTCTCTGCTGCATTGATATTTTTAGATGCAGAGAAGGCTTTTGATCAATTGAATTGGCAAGTTTTATTGAAAGTAATAGAACAGATGGAATTTGGGGATTATTTTTTACAGGCTATTAAAGCAATATATCAAAAGCAAACGGCACAAATAATTGTTAATGGTAATTTAACAGAAATTTGTAAAATTGAAAAAGGAACAAGGCAGGGATGCCCTTTATCACCATTGTTGTTTGTTCTAACACTGGAAATATTATTGATTAAAATACGTGAATCAAATAAGATAAAGGGAATTAAAATTAGGCATCAAGATTATAGATTGAGAGTGTTTGCAGATGACTTGGTTGTTACTTTAACTCAACCTACTCAATCGGTTTTAGAATTATTGGATGTGATAATACAATATGGACAAGTTTCTGGATTTAAAGTTAATAAGCAAAAAACTAAAATATTAACAAAAAATATGACTATAAAACAAAGAGAAGCGTTAGAAAAATCAACAGGATTTGAAATAGTAAAAAAGGTTAAATACTTGGGGGTATATATCACAGCATCGAATGTGAAATTATATAAAAACAATTATGAATTGTTATGGCAAAAAGTACAAAAGGAGATTGATAGTTGGAAAAAATTACAATTGTCTTGGTTGGGGAGAATAGCAGCCGTGAAGATGAATGTCTTACCAAAATTTTTATTTTTGTTTCAAATGATACCAATACTTAAGAAAGATGTAAATTTAAATGAGTGGCAAAAAGGTATTAATAAATTTATCTGGGCAGGGAAAAGACCAAGAGTAAAGCTTTAAATAATGCAAGATGCACGTGAGTGAGGGCATTTGAAGATGCCCAATTTGAGATTATATTATGATGCAGTTGTGTTCTCAACAATTAGTGATTGGTTCAATTTAACGGATGAAAAAATATTGAATATTGAGGGGTATGATTTATTGTATGGATGGCATGCATATTTATTTTATGACAAAAAGGTGGATAATATTTTTAAGACTCATATCTTAAGGAACGCTTTGTTCCGAGTTTGGAAAAAGTACCAATATATATTAAATAACAAAATACCTATATGGGCAATACCTAGACATGCAATAGGAAATATAAGTGTGGAGCAGAAACAAGACGTGATTACTTATAAAGAACTTCTTAGGATGGAAGGGAATATTTTGAAACTGAAACCTTTAAATGTTTTAAAGGAAGAAAAGATAGTACAGACTTGGTTTCAGTTTATACAATTACAAGCTAGATGGATAGAAGAACAGAAAATTGGTATAATAAAAGTTGATGAAAATTCGATAAAGCAAATTAGAGATCAAAGTCAATCGCATATAAAAAGGTTATATAATGCTCTTATAGAGATTGATTCAGAATCGGAGTTAGTTAAAGATTGTATGATAAAATGGGCTCAGAATATTCAAGAGCCTATAATGATGGATACTTGGGAAAAATTTGGGTTAGAAATGTAAAATTTACACAAGCACAAAACTTAAGAGAGAACTTTTACAAGATGTTTTATAGATGGCATTTAGATCCTAAAAAGTTAGCATGTATATATCCAAATCAACCACCTAAGTGTTGGAGATGTGGTAGTGAAGAGGCAACTTATTATTATATATGGTGGACATGTAAAAATGTTAAAGCCTTTTGGATAAAAATATGGTGGATTTTTCAGAAAGTTTTTAAGAAAAAAATAAGATTTACTCCGCAGCTATTCTTATTGAGGATTATTTCGGATTGTACTGTTATAGAAACTAAATTAATGTTACACTTAATAACGGCAGCCAGACTTGGTGGCGCAACATTGGAAGAAAGAAGATTTACCTACAATAGAACAATGGATACTTAAAGTAATGGTCGTAACTGAAATGGCAAAAGTTTCAGCATATTTGAAAGAACAGTCACAAGAAAAATATATTTTATTTTGACTCAGCCTTCCATCCTTCCGAGGTAGGTAAAATGAGGACCCAGATTGTTGGGGGCAATTAAGCTGACTTTGTAATAATGCCGCTTTGGGGGGTTGTGAAAGCCCTAATAAGCAGGCATATACATAGAATGAAGGCTACTGCTAAGCTTGTAAGCCGCCCTGAGTCTTCGGAGAAGGGCGGGATATAAATGGAATTAAAATAAAATAAAAATATATTTTGGAATGGAAAAGATGGATTGATTATATTCAGAACAAATATGGGACTAAAAAGTTTCAAATAGCATATTAATAATTCTTAACAATTATAGAAGTGTTATTATAATTACTTTAGTTTTGTTATAAGGGAGTTAAAGGGTGGAAGGTTTGTTAATGTTGTAATAGATATTTAGCATATGTTTGCATAAGATTGCTATATGTAATACCCTGTATTCTGCTTTGGGAAGTCCGGGGGGAGGGGAGGGAAGGGGAGAGGGTTGATGGGGAGGGGGAGGTTTATTATTAAAATTTTGTAAAACTTTTCAATAAAAAAAAAGAAGCGATCCAATTCTATGTAACCTCTGAGCTCCATTTCCCTCTGGTCCTGGGGATGGCCTGGCTTCGGACTCATGATCCTCAAGTGGCGTGGTCATGGAATGCCATCTCCTTCCCGAGCTTACAATGTGTGGACCATATCCACCACACCTGTGCCAGCCAGGAAGTTTCCGCCCCTGCCACCTCCTTGCCTTCTGACCTAGCAGATTTCGCTGACGTATTCAGCGAAAAAGAGGCAGACCGTCTGCCCCCACATCAGCCGTACGACTGCCCTGTGGACCTCCTGCCCGATGCGCCGCTGCCAGTGGGACGCCTGTATCCCATGTCGGAGACCGAGTTGGCTGCCTTGCGGGACTTCCTGGAGAAGAACCTAGCCAGGGGATTCATCTGGCCCTCATCCTCTCCTCTCTTGGCCCCAGTTCTTTTCATCAAGAAGAAGATGCGGATCTGCGCCTGTGCTGCGATTACCGCCGGCTGAACACCATCACAGTGAGGAATCGATATCCCCTGCCGCTGATCCTGGAGCTCATGGAGAGGCTGCATGAGGCAACCATCTTCACGAAGCTCGACCTAGGGCCTACAACCTAGTGCGAGTGCGTGAGGGCGATGAATGGAAGACGGCGTTTGGCACCCGATATGGCCACTTCGACTACACCGTAATGCCGTTCGGGTTCACCAACGCCCCTGCGGTCTTCCAACACTTCATGAATGAGGTGTTCTGGGACATGCTGGACTGGTTCGTGGTGGTCTACCTGAACAATATTTTGATTTACTCCCGGTCCAGGGAAAGCCACCTCCAGCAAGTACGCCTCATTCTGCAACGCCTTTGGGAGAATCAGCTCTATGCGAAGCTGGAGAAGTGCCAATTCTTCCAGACTTCCATAGAGTTCCTGGGCCACATCATCTCTCCTGAAGGCATCGCCATGGACCCTCGCAAGGTGGAGGCCTTGTGTAGTTGAGAACCCCCTCGCCAGGTGAAGGAAGTTCAACGCCTTCTGGGGTTCGCCAACTACTACTGCACCTTCATCCCGGGCTATGCATCCCTGACGGATCCGCTGACCCAGCTCCTCCGCAAGAAGGTCCTGTTCCAGTGGGGTCCCCTGCAGCAACAAGCATTCCAGGCTTTGAAACAGGCATTCACCACCAAGCCCATCCTGAGACAACCAGACCCGCATCGTCCCTTCATGGTGGAAACGGACGCGTCAGATGTGGCCATCGGGGCAGTATTACTGCAGGCTTCAGTGGATGGCGGCACTCTTTTTGCCTGCGCTTATTATTCGCAGAAACTCAATCCTGCCGAGCGCAATTACACCATCTGGGAAAAAGAGTTTCTGGCCATCTATCCAAATTTGTAGCATTTCTGGAACAGATCATGGTCCAGCCCCGCTTTAAAGTAGTGGATCAATGATTGTTCAGGCCACTGCCTGATCCATCCCTCCACCCTTCGAAATTCTCTTACGTAGTCTCTTGCAGGCCGACCCCTCTGCTTCACATTGTGGATGTCCTTTTCTGCTTGCCCAGCCTAGGATTCATCTTCAAACCTGGTTCTCAGCCTGCATGTGAATAGATCGAAATCCCATAGCTCTGGTGCCTGCTCCTCATGTAGGGCAGCTATCTACTCCATGGCTTCCCCTTCCAAATTTGTGGCTACAGAATCAACCATTTTGGCATCGTTTAAATAAGCATGGCCGTAACGATTCACATGAGACCACACCTGGTTCAGGAAAATAGTCACCTTCTCGGGATCACCATCAAAAGTGGGCTTGAGGGGGCGGGGTGGATCTGCACGTTGTCGGTCCCAGAGAGCCTACAGTAAACCAGGCAACTGGGCTTGAGGTTGCTGAAATCCCCCTTGATGAAAGACCCTTGGCGGGTGTTGTGACCCTGGCCCCGGAGGGTGCATTATTGTGGCATTCCGACTCGGAGGATGAGTTGGAGGAGGAGGAAGCTGGCACGAGCGGCGTGCCGGAGGGGCTGACTCCCCTGGTGAGTCAGCAAGAACTGACTGTGGCTGACAGAGGGAGAGCCAAGCAGCCAAACAGAGGGAGAGGCAGAACAGCAGACAGAGGCCGGCAGCACCGAGGAAGAGCCCCTTTTGGATGCAAGGGAGAGACGTAGAATACGTCGTTAACAGCAGCAGCAATTGTTGCAACGTCCCAAGAGGCGTGGCCGGGAGATGTAGGGCCACACCCTACAGAGTATAAAAGGGGTGTGGCTGTGCAGGAGAGGCGTGGTGGACAATTTGTTGGCATTTTTTGGTTTTTGTTTTTAATCCCATTTATATCCCACCCTTCTCTGAAAACTCAGGGCGGCTTACAATCTAAAGCACAACTCAATGTGCTTAGCAATAGCCTTCATTCTATGTATATGCCTGCTTATTAGGGCTTTCGCCCCACCCCCCCAAGCGGCATTATTACAAAGTCATCTTATTGCCCCCAACAATCTGGGTCCTCAGTTTGAGTTTTTTAGCGTGTCTGCTTGTCTGTATCTAGGCTCTGAAGCTGCTGGCCGTCTGCCAAGAACCTGAGAACATTTCCCAGTAATTACAACATTGCTGTCTGATATAAACTTTGGAGAGAGTTAACTGTTAGAAGTCCAGTTTTAATTTGTTCAGCCTATCTTTGGCTTCTGTTGGACTTTTGAGCCTCTTTGAGGCTACTCAGTGGGAGAGGACAGAACAGCGGGGCTCCTGGCCTGGCAGGACGCCAACGACTGTCAGGGCTGGCACGACACCGGTAGTGGTTGGGACCTGCTAGGCGTTGGTAGCTGTCTGGGCTGTCTGGGCACCACCGGAGCTTGGGGATGGCATAGCGCCAATAACGGTCAGAGCTTATCGGGCATTGGTAGCAGTCAGGGCTAGGCAGAACGCCAGTAATACTCAAGACTGATGTCAAGCCCTTCAGGCTCGACAATTCACGCAGGGGTCCTGTCCACGCCCGCAGCTCCAGCGCCAGCTGCAGAACGGCCGCGCGGGTCAGCTGGGAGCCTCTCCACGCCCGCGGCTCCCCTGGCAACAGCAGGGCGGCCGTGCGAGTCAGCTGGAAGCCTCTCCTATTCCTGCAGCTATTCCCGCGGAGCCATCGGGTCGGCGTGCGGGCGGGCAGCCGCTTCCTCCCCCAAGACTTCTCAGCTGCCTGCTCCGCGGCGGCGGCGTTGGGCGGCCTGCAGCCACACCCGGGTGACGGGCGCTGGGGGGGTGTCGCAGCGCGGGGCGAAAGGCCGGTGGGAGGGGATGGTTCTGAGGCTCCAGGTCAGGGGGTAGGGGGGATTTTGAGTTGCGCCTACCTGTGCGCTGTTTGGTCTGTAGGGCCAGGGGGAAAACCACGGTGTGGGGAATTGAGGAAAGGGGTGGGGTTTTACGCAGGCTTGGGCAGATGCTGGTCTGCTCGGGGAAGGGCGGAGCTCATTGCCCAAGGATTGAAGAGTGCGTTGGGGGTGGGCAACTCCCAACGCTGACTTTGTTTTGCATGGACTTTCTGAAGTAAAGAAAACTCCTGCCGTCAACCGTTCCACGTTGTTGTCGTTTGATCTTTGTTGCTGGGGACATGGACGGGTTTTGACAACGCACTTTTCTTGACAGGGTGATGTCTCTGCTTTTTAGTGTGCTGTCTAGATTTGCCATGGCTTTCCTCCCAAGGAGCAAGCGTCTTTTAATTTCTTGGCTACAGTCCCCATCTGCGGTGATCTTGGAGCCCAGGAAAATAAAATCTGTCACTACCTCCATTTCTTCCCCATCTATTTGCCAGGAATTGAGAGGGCCGGATGCCGTGATCTTGGTTTTCTTAATGTTAAGTTTCAACCCAAGTTTTGCACTCTCCTTCTTCACCCACAACAAGAGGCTCTTTAGTTCTTCTTCACTTTCTGCCATTAGAGTGGTATCATCTGCATGTCTTAGGTTGTTGATATTTCTTCTGGCAATCTTAATTCCAACTTTTGATTCATCTAGCCCTGCCTTTCTCATGATGTGTTCTGCATATAAGTTAAATAGGCAGGGCGACAGTATACAGCCTTGCCGGACTCCTTTCCCAATTTTGAACCAATCAGTGGTTCCGTGTCCAGTTCTCACTGTTGCTTCTTGGCCCACATATAGGTTTCACAAGAGACAAAATATCAAGATACAAAATATCCATTCATAAAGCCTAGCCACTTCAGGCTTCTGCTTGAGGCTGTTTTTCTATGGCAGGAAGACTGGGGCTGCTTTCTGCCTTTAAGATGGTGGGTATCCATAGCTCTACCTACAAAGCTTTACCCACCATCCAACCAAAGCTCTGGACACACTACATTGATGACACCTTTGTCATCATCAAACGCTCCCAAATTGAAGAAATACACCACACACTTAAGAACATATTCCCTGGGATCAAATTTACATGTGAAGAGGAAACAGACAACAGACTCCCATTCTACGACATCAGCGTAAGGAGACTGGAGACTGGAGAACTGGAAACCTGTGTCTGCCGCAAACCTACACACATGGACCAGATCCTCAGCTTCTTAATCAACCACCCCATTGCACACAAAAGAAGCTGTGTCCAGACCCTCTTCAGAAGGGCCAGGACACACTGCAGCACCATAAGACTAAGAAAAGCAGAAGATAAATGGCTGCTTGATGTCTTTCTCCTTAATGGCTATCTGAAAAACTTCATATTCCGACACACAGCACCCAAACCACAACACACCACACAGCCGACCACCACGCAAAAACTAACCCTATCATACACAAAAGGGGTGTCAGAAATGACAGCCAGAATTCTCCAACTCCTAGGAATAACCATAGCCCACAAACCCACAGCCACACTCCGCCAGAAATTATCCAGAACCAAAGACAAGACACAGAAGGATAAAAGAAACAATGTCATCTACAAAATCAACTGTAACAATTGCAACCACTTCTATGCAAGGTAAACATCACGTCAATTAAAAACCAGGATCATGAACACTGCCTAGCAGTTAAATGCCACAATCCCAAATCCTTAATTGCTACCCACATTGACACTAAACAACACCAGTTCGATTGGAGCAATACTAAAATCATCAGCCACACTACCACCCTCCATGCTCATGAGTTCATCAAAGCCTGGTACTCCACAAGCAATTCCATCAACAGACACATTGATGTACAACCATCCTACAAACCCCTCAGAATCCAAATCAATTGCACAGCCAACCGGAGATAGCACCAACCCTCACCAACCCATGCAAGCCCCTCCCCCCCAGAAGTTCACCTTCCAGTGACCCTGACCTGATGTAATCTCTCTATCAGAAGACCCATCACCAGCCTCTCACTGATGACTCACCCCTGACCCACTGATAATTCATACCCTCCAACGACCATGACCTGAAGTAACCTCCCCATCACAAGACCCATCACAAGCCTCTCTCTGATGACTCATCACAAGATCCTCACTCAACACACCCACACCTGAAGCCCTTATAAATAGAAGAGCACTGACACAGACATCCCCTAAACACCGCTCAATATGTTACCTAGCCTGGTAATGAAACGTTCAGAAACCAACCCACAAGCTTGGAGAATGAACCTTCACCCTCAATCACTTAAATATGAGCCAGCAGTGTGCAGCGGCTGCCAAAAAAGGTCAATGCAGTCCTAGGCTGCATTAACAGAGGGATAGAATCAAGATCACATGAAGTGTGAGTACCACTTTATAATGCTTTGGTAAGACCACACCTGGAATACTACATGCAATTTTGGTCACCATGATGTAAAAGAGATGTTGAGACTCTAGAAAGAGTGCAAAGAAGAGCAACAAAAATGATCAGAGGACTGGAGGCTAAAACATATAAAGAATGGTTGCTGGAATTGGGTATGTCTCGTTTAATGAAAAGAAGGACTAGGGGTGATGTGATAGCAGTGTTTCAATATCTCAGGGGTTACTACAAATAAGAGGGAGTCAAGCTATTCTCCAAAGCACCTGAGGGCAGGACAAGAAGCAATGGATGGAAACTAATCAAGGAGAAAAGCAACCTAGAACTAAGGAGAAATTTCCTGACAGAACAATTACTCAGTGGAATGACTCCATAGGTTCTGTGTGCTCCAACACTGGAAGTATGTATGTATGTATGTATGTATGTATGTATGTATTTATAAAATATATTGGCCGCCCATTTTACCATAGGGTAACTCTGGGTGGCTTACAGTTACATATACAGTTAAAACATAAAAAGTTAAAATCAGACATTAAAACAATGGAATAATAATAATAATAATAATAATAATAATGATGATAATAATAATAATAATAATAATAATAATAATAATAATAATAATAATAATAATAATAATAAAGTTGGAAGGGACCTTGGAGGTCATCTAGTCCAACATG
>JAKJMR010004662.1:1061-12879 GCA_024449315.1 Daboia siamensis | reverse complement strand
AGATCTAATAGTTTATTGTTATTAGCATATGGTAGTTTATGATTGTTTTTTTACTTTTATACCTTGTATTTAGCTCTGGGAAGTCGGGGAGGGGGGAGGGGGGAAGGGGAGGGTGGGAGGGTGGGACTGGGTTGGGAAGGGAGGGAGGGGGTGGGGGTCGGGATGTTAAAGATAAAATGTACTGAAAAACTTTTCAATAAAAAAAAAAAAAGGAATAGCTCGAAATCTTAATTGGAACTGTTTTATCTGACATTCCAAAATTGCATTTTGGTCCCAATCAGGTTCCAGCAAATTATTTACTTTCTCCATCTCATGTTCCAATAGGTCAATTCTCACTTCCACCTTCTTAATCTCTCCAGTCAAGTGTTGCATTTCACCACACAGCTCTTTTGCCAAAGCATCGGATTTAGCCTTGATACTTCTTCCCTTGTCCTGAATTAACTCATGTGTTTTGGCTGTATATTCATGCAAAAATGGTTTTAAGAGTTCTAAATCTCCTGATAATCTTTCAGTCTTCTCCATTCTCTTCCTGGTTGCCATTTCTAATGTGTAAGTAAAGCTTAAAATTTGAAGTTAAACACTTTAAAGTTATAAATTATAAATTATAACTTTAAAGTTATAAATTATAAATTATAACTTTTAAGTTATAAATTATAATTTATAACTTTAAATTATTATAAGTCCAATGATTTGCAAAACTAGTTAAAAAAGTAATGGTTAACCATATCATAGTCTTTTGGCTCCCTCTTGTGGTCAACCAGTGTTACTGACTCGTTCCTCTATGCCATTTTTAAAGTTACAGAGCTTCAAAAATGATGATAGAGAAGAGAAAGAGAAGAAATGATAGAGGGGATTGACCTTGCAGGAACTTTAGGGGAAAGTGACCATGTCATATTAGAATTCAAAATAAAACAGACACAAGCAACAGAACATAACCAAACCAGTGTTTTAGACTTTAAAATAACTCATTTTAACAAACTCAGAGAGAGCTTGGGTAGGATCCCATGGATGAAAACCTTAAAGGGCAAATCAACTCAAGAAGCTTGAGAAACACTGAAAAATACAATTATAAAAACCCAGTCCAGTTTAATACCACTAAAAAAGAAAAACAAGAAAAACAAGAAAAAAAACCCCAGAATGGTTACACAAAGAACTCTCAGACCAACTGAGAGAAAAAAAAGGACAAGTACAAAAAAATGGAGAGGTACACATAACTAAGGCAGAATACCAACAAATAGGTGGACCCTGCAAAAATGATGTTAGGAAAGCTAAGGCTTTGAATGAAGTAAGATTTGCAACAAATATCAAAAACAATTTTAAAAAGTTTCAACTCATAAAAAACAAGAAAATAGTCAAACAATCGGTCCACTGATGGGAGAAGAAAGAAAGAACTGCTTAATTCATATTTCACATCTGTCTTCACGCAAAAAGAAAACACTAGTCAACTTACCAAAAATAGAACTATAAACAAAAGCTTAGGAATGCGTCAGAACCCATTCTTTTCCTAGGGGTGGGATCTCATTTCTTTCCTAATTTCTTTCTGAGGGTTCTGTCATTCTCCTGAGGGGCAGGGGGGAAGGCTGTGTGGTATGCTATTCTGCTTTGCTACAATGTATCCATTCCGCTGTTCCTACATACTTACTCTTTGAACTGTCTGTCTCTTGATATTAACTTGGGGTGAGAAAGGAATTTGCTTCCAGCCATCTGGCTTATCTCTCGCTGAGGAAAGGAAGGTACAAAGACCCAACAACATTTTCACAAGCATGGGAAAGGATGCCCTTATCAGCTCCTTTCCCACAGTGGACTGAACACCTGGGGATTGGCTCATTCAAACTGACCGGATGAACTGTTGGGGTGGGGTTATGCCTGGGACTCTTTTAACCCATTGAACTGAGCGGGAAACCCTCAGATCCTGCCTATCATGCCTGCTATCAGCTTCTCCTAATAAAATTTCCTTTTGGAAAGAAACTGTTTCCAAGAGTCCTGCTTTTTGGGGATGAGGTTTTGAAGTGGGCCTTGACAGCAAGTTAAAATATGTAAAAATAAAGTAAGAGAACGCCTGTCAGCTCTAGACAGATTCAAATCACTGGGTCCTGATGGACTACATCCCAGAGTTCTGAAGGAACTGGCAGACATGATTTCAGAACCATTGAAACATATCTTTCAAAGTTCTTGGATGACCAGGGAACTACTTGACAACTGGAAAAGAGCTGATGTGGCCCCCATCTTCAAAATGGGGGGGGAAAAACAGATCCAGGAAATTACAGACCCTTCAGCCTGACATCAGTACCTGGGAAGATCTTGGAAAAGATAATCAGGCAACAAATCTCTAAACTCCTAGCAGCAAACAAGGTTATAACCAGTAGCCAACATGGGTTCATCAAAAAAAGATCATGCCAAACAAAGCGGTGTTTTCAAGATGGCAGCAACAGACGGGGCATGGTTACATCACGGGGAGAAAAGTTGCTATTAAACTAAGACAAAACAGTAGGCGGAGAGGTGGAGAGGGAAAGATAAGTCATAGAAAAAGAAAAAAAGACGAGAAGGGAAAAGGAGAGAAAAGATTGGAGAAATTAGAAGGAAAACACCAACAAGGGCAGCGGCCTGCAGTGAACTTGCCTACTGAGAGAAGCCCAGCTGCATCTGAGAAGCCTTCCCAAGAGACCAAAGGCCCATTGAATTGAGGTGAGCAGAGAGGCAGCAAAATGAACTGGCAGAGAACAAAGAGGTGAGCTGGTGAGTGACTGCACAGCTGAGAGAAGAATCAGCTGTGGGGCAAAGAGGAGACCTGATTGAGGGCAAAGCAGAAAACAAAGAGGTGAGCTGGTGAGATAGCAGAGCAGGGAGGAGAGCCAGCTGTGGAAAGGAGAGGTGAGCTTACTGTGGGCAGTGACCTGCCCCAGGTGGAGGGCTTGTGGAGGACATGATCAGCATTCCCTCCCCAATGAGATCAGCAGCCCCCTTGCCTCCTGCTAGGATGGCAGCCCTTCCCAGCAGCCTGTCTGGCGGAGGATGGCCTGGAGCAACCCATCCAATGAAGGGTACCCATGGCTGTGAGAAATTGGTGGTGGCAGAATCTGGAGGGGAAAAACGCAGAAGCAGAATTGGTGGAGGGGAGAAACGCAGTAGCAGAGACAAGCAGCACAGCAGATCTCTAAAGCTGAGTGGCAGGCTGAGCAGAGCAGACCAGACAGCGGAGGTGAGCCGACTGGAAAGCTGAGTGGCAGGCCAAGAGACTTGACCAGAGCAAGAGATGAGGCTGAAAAGACCTGAGCACAGAAAGACAGAATGGAGCTGCCAGAGAAAATGACAAGAAGCTGAAGCAGCAAATGATGGAAATGAAAGCAACAATGAAGCTTGAGGTCCCAATAGGAAGGGAGGAAAGACCCTGATAGAGAATAAAAATAAATACAGGACAGAAAATAAAAGATAAATAAATAGGCAAATGATAAGGACAAGAGTGGAACCTTAGAAATAAAGGAAGAATAAGATTAATAAAGAGGCAAATCTTAATAAAGTAGGGAGGAATTGGAGCTAAAACAAATATAAGGAAGAAAAGGATAAAACTAACATAGTAAGCAAGTTAAATAGCAAGGTAGAAAAAAGCACAAAAAGGCAGAAAAAAGGATAGAAAAAAATAGGCATAATTACCTAGAACAGAGAAGGTAGAAACATGGCTAACAGCAAAGCACATCCACCAACCAAAAAAGAGGGATTTTCAAACAACAAACTCATGGAACAGGTGACTGATACTATTGTGATATGCAATACATGTTCCATGTATGTGCTTATGCCCAAAGAACACTCAAATTGTACATGTATTAAATGTAAACTATGTGGACTACTAGAGGAAAAAGGGATCTAGAGGAAACTCTAGCCAAACTCCAACCTATGTAAGAAAGCTATACCCAAATCAAACCAAATAATGAACAAATGAGAGGATTTGACCCTGCTGATAAACCTTTGAAGGAAGACAAATGGAGGTACAGTAGGACAAAAAAGTATTTAGTCAGCCACCAATTGTGCAAGTTCTCCCACTTACTAAGATGAGAGAGGCCTGTAATTTTCATCATAGGTATACCTCAACTATGAGAGACAAAATGGGGGGAAAGAATCCAGGAAATCCCACTGTAGGATTTCTAATGAATTAATTCGTACATTCCTCGGTAAAATAAGTATTTGGTCACCTACAAACAAGCAAGATTTCTGGCTCTCACAGACTTGTAACTTCTTCTTTAAGAGGCTCCTCTGTCCTCCACTTGTTACCTGTATGAATGGCACCTGGTTGAACTTGTTATCAGTATAAAAGACACCAGTCCACAACTTCAAACAGTCACACTCCAAACTCCACTATGGCCAAGACCAAAGAGCTGTCGAAGGACACCAGAAACAAAATTGTAGACGTGCACCATGCTGGGAAGACTGAATTTGCAATAGGCAAGAAGCTTGGTGTGAAGAAATCAACTGTGGGAGCAATTATTAGAAAATGGAAGACATACAAGACCACTGATAATCTCCCTCGTTCTGGGGCTCCACGCAAGATCTCACCCCGTAGGGTCAAAATGATCACAAGAACGGTGAGCAAAAATCCCAGAACCACACGGGGGGACCTAGTGAATGACCTGCAGAGAGCTGGGACCAAAGTAACAAAGGCTACCATCAGTAACACTCTACGCTGCCAGGGACTCAAATCCTGCAGTGCCAGATGTGTCCCCTTGCTTAAGTCAGTACATGTCCGGGCCTGTCTGAAGTTTGCTAGAGAGCATTTGGATGATCCAGAACAGGATTGGGAGAATGTCATATGGTCAGATGAAACCAAAGTAGAACTTTTTGGTAAAAACTCAACTCGTCATGTTTGGAGGAGAGAGAATGCTGAGTTGCATCCAAAGAACACCATACCTACTGTGAAGCATGGGGGTGGAAACATCATGCTTTGGGGCTGTTTTTCTGCAAAGGGACCAGGACAACTGATCCGTGTAAAGGAAAGAATGAATGGGGCCATGTATCGTGAGATTTTGAGTGAAAACCTCCTTCCATCAGCAAGGGCATTGAAGATGAAACGTGGCTGGGTCTTTCAGCATGACAATGATCCCAAACACACCGCCTGGGCAACGAAGGAGTGGCTTCATAAGAAGCATTTCAAGGGCCTGGAGTGGCCTAGCCAGTCTCCAGTTGTCAACCCCATAGAAAACCTTTGGAGGGGGTTGAAAGTCCGTGTTGCCCAGCGACAGCCCCAAAACATCACTGCTCTAGAGGAGATCTGCATGGAGGAATGGGCCAAAATACCAGCAACAGTGTGTGCAAACCTTGTGAAGACTTACAGAAAACGTTTGACCTCTGTCATTGCCAACAAAGGGTATATAACAAAGTATTGAGATGAACTTTTGTTATTGACCAAATATTTATTTTCCACCATAATTTGCAAATAAATTCGTTAGAAATCCTACAATGTGATTTCCTGGATTCTTTCCCGCCATTTTGTCTCGCATAGTTGAGGTATACCTATGATGAAAATTACAGGCCTCTCTCATCTTTTTAAGTGGGAGAACTTGCACAATTGGTGGCTGACTAAATACTTTTTTGTCCCACTGTATGTCACACATAGAGGGAAACACAATAATCAAAGAAAAAAACAGCACTGCACAAGCCTGAGCGAGAGATGGCTGGAGTTGCAGGGCTGTCAGGGCTCAGCGGAAGCGCCAGGATCAGCGCCAGGCTCCAGCTGGAGCTCAGCGCTGATCCAGGCATTTCTGAGCCCAGAAGTGCCAATCTGCTGGAATGTTGCATCATCTCCAGGGTCTTGTGATTTACATTCAGATGATTGGCAACTGATTCATATTTATGACAGTCACATTGTCCCAGGGTCATGTGAAGTGACCAAAACCTGCTGCAACTACCCAGCAGACGGGGGGAATGAAAACCAAACACCCACTACCCCACCCTCACTGCCAATCCTCAACAGAAATGCTCAAAACAATGAAAACCTCGGACAGGAGGAAGACCGCCGCTGGGCAGGCAGGCAGGTGTCTTGCTGAGCTGCGGCTTGGGGGGCACTTTTTTCAGTGACATTGCAACTTCGAACAGTCACTAAGTGAACTGTTGTAAGTCGAGGACTACCTGTACTTCATTACTTTTTTCCTCTTTTTTTGGGTCATCAAGTTTTTGACACCTTACTAGGCGACTGGTGGTACTCAGATGTTGCCATATCCTAAAAGTGGCACAGTGGGTGAAAAGGTTGAAAAGCCCTGTCTTAGGCAATAACAAATTGTAATACCATACTTCACCACAAGAAGTCACCAACGCCGTTTAAAGCTTTTTAAGTCCAAAATTTTTATGATAGTTTTTCAACTCTTATTTCTTTTTTAGATAAAAACAAAGGTCTCCAGTAAGAAAAGGAACACTTTTAGTCCCCAAGTTTCAAAAGCATATACATCCAATTAGACTAAAATTGTTCTTATAGTTGCTGTGTTTGCCCTGGATAGTTAGTCACCACTTTTCTTAGAGGCAGGGGTAGAAATACCCTTCCCTCTCTCCTCACGGGGAAAAATACTTTGGGAAGCTTTTACAGGAAATATACTTAAAGTCTTAAAGAGAAGGTCAGATCTCAACCAGTTTCAACCACAGTTCTTTAAAGGTGCTTGGTGGTGATTTTGACCTCAGCTGTCAGCAGCTTAGTGACGGGCCATATTGCTATGGCCGGTCTTTCCCCCGCTGGTTTGGAGGGCTTCCGCAGATCAAACGGAAGGGCTGCCATCCTCCTGCGATCATCGCCCCTACAGGGCACCTTTTTTTTTTTTAATTGAAAAGTTTTTCAATACATTTTATCTTAAACAAAACAACCCCTCCCCCCCCCCTCCCTCCCTTCCCACCCCACCCCCCCCTCCCCCCCTCCCCCCCTCCCCTTCCCCCCTCCCCGACTTCCCAGAGCTAAATACAAGGTATGAAAGTAAAGAACAATCATAAACTACCATATGCTAATAACAATAAACTATTAAATCTATCGCACTTTAGCTCTTATAAAATGACTATAAGCAGTATAAATATCCCATCAATACTTATTCAAATGCTAAATGAAACTTTTTAGTCCCATATTTATTCTGTATGTAATCAATCCATTTTTTCCACTCCACAATATATCGTTGTTGCGAATGGTCTTTCAGATACGCTGAAATCTTTGCCATTTCCGCCAGGTTAGAAACTTTTAAAGTCCATTCCTCTATAGTCGGCAGTTCTTCCTTCTTCCAGTATTGCCCTATTAAAAGTCTTGCTGCCGTAATTAAGTTCAGCATCAGCTTAATGTCCACAACAGTAGTATCAGTAATAATGCCCAATAAAAACAATTGCGGACAAAACTTTATCCTTTTCTTAAATATCTTCTGCATATTCCACCAAATTTTAATCCAAAATGCTTTAACCTTTTTACAGGTCCACCATATGTGAAAGTACGTTGCATCTTCGCCACCACACCTCCAACATTTAGGCTGGTAATTCGGATACATACTTGCTAACTTTTTGGGATCTAAATGCCACCTATAAAACATTTTATAAAAGTTCTCTCTTAAATTTTGAGCTTGTGTAAATTTTACGTTTCTCACCCAAATCTTTTCCCAAGTATCCATTGTAATAACTTCCTGAATGTTCTGCTCCCACTTTATCATACAATCTTTAACAGTTTCTGTTTCTGAATCAATTTCTATCAGTGCAAGATATATCCGTTTGATATGTGCTGGACCCTGATTTCTAATTTGCTTTACCAAATTTTCATCATTCATTAAAAAACCATTTTTCTGATCTTCTTTCCACCTGGCTTGTAGTTGCCCATACTGAAACCAGGTTTGAACAATCTTTTTTCCTCGTAAAAAGTTATATGGCTTCAAACACCATACATTCCTCTCCAAACTCAAGATTTCCTTATATGTAGTCACATCATGTTTAAATCCAACATTTATGTTCTCTATTACGTGTTTCGGTATTGCCCACAAAGGTATCTTGTAGTTTAACTTATGTCTATGCTTTTTCCAAACTCGCAACAAAGCATGTCTTAAAATATGCACCTTAAACACATTATCTACCTTCTTGTCATACAACAAATATGCATGCCAACCAAATAGCAAATCATGACCTTCAAGATTTAATAATCTCCCTTGTGTTAAGTTAATCTAATCACTTATCGCTGATAATGCAGCAGCTTCATAATATAATTTAAGATTGGGCATTTTTAGACCACCTCTTTCACGCGTGTCCTGCATAATTTTGAATTTAACCCGTGGCCTTTTCCCTGCCCAAACAAATTTATTAATGCCCTTCTGCCATTCCTCCAAGTTTGAATCCTTTTTAAGAATGGGTATCATTTGGGGACTTCCGGGTGGCAAGGCGCCGCCGCCGATAGCTGCTTTTAAGTTGTCAGCTTCGCGGCTTTGTAGAACCGCCGAAAACAGCGCCGATCAGCTGTTTCGGCGTTTCGGAAGCCCCCTCCTCGGGAGAAGAGGAGGGGGTGAGTATCCAAGTAGGGGAAGGGCTCTCTGGGGCCGCCAGGGCTTTAAGTTCTGGCGGCTGAAGGATTGAGCCCCCCCGAAGCTTGGATTTCTCCGGGCTGCGCAGCGTGTCTGCTCCGTTTTTTTTTGGAGCAGAACAAGGCGAACGCAACCATCCCTGCTTAAAAGAATGGACTTTGGAAGATAATGAAAGCAGGCAGAGCGATGCAAGAGAATAAGGAGTAAGTGAACTTTTGATCTTTGGCTCAATCCACATTGAAGACTTTGAAAGTGAAAGTGCGTAGTTGCAAAAGAGGGAAAAAAAATGGCAGCTAAATCTTCTAAACTTACTAAAAGTGCGGGGGCTTCCCCCCTGCCGCAATCTTCAGTGCAAGCTTTGGCACCTCCTGCACCTTTACCTTCGCCTGTTTTAACAGTTAAAGTTTTGCAAGATGCTTTGGAAAAGCATTCACAGCATTTAGCTGAGATGATAGATGAAAAGTTGGATGAGAAGCTGACAGAAATTATGGATGAAAAGTTTACAGTAATAAGGGAGGACATCTTGCTTGCATTTCAAGGCATGGCGTTATGTATTGAACGCCTGGACGAAAGAGTGGAGGATCTCACTCAAAATAATATTAAATTGGATGCAAAGATATTAGAGACAGAGAATGTGGTGGATAAAATTGATTATGATCTGACATTGGTACAATATCATGAAATGGAGTTTGCTGTGAGAATTAGGGGTCTTAAGGAGAATCTCAAGGAAGATTTGAAAAAAATAGTCTCTGTTGCTCTGGAAGATGTGTTGGGAAGGCCAGCTGAAGAAATTGCAGAAGATATAGATAAAATTTTCCGTGTTAATTCCTGGATTGCGAGACAAAGGAAACTACCTAGAGATGTGGTTGTTTATTTTACAAAGAGAGCAACCAGGAATGAAGTTATTCAAGTCTCTTACAATACTAAGCTTGTGATCGCGGAGCAAGAAGTTCTGGTTTTAAAAGAGATCCCTCCAAAAATTTTAAGGAAACGAAAGGAATTTGCATTTCTGGCACAGGAGCTTAAGCGACGTGATATCAAGTTTAGATGGGAGATCCCAGTGGGTATGGTGGTAATGTTTGAAGACACAAGATACCGTCTTGCTACAGTGATGCAGACACGTGATTTTTATAGCAATGTTTTAAAAGCAATCCCCATACCACTTCTGGAATTAACAAAGGAGGGAAAGTCTCATGATGCCGAAGGAATACAGACAGATGAGAGAGCAGCAGAAGCGGGTCAAATTTCAACAGTTTCAGAAGAAGTAAGAGACCAGAGGATTACGCGTGCTGCTTCGAGACGAATCAGACGTGAGCAAGAGCAGGATCAGCAGAATGTGGTGGAACCTCCAAAGTGTACCTATAGCGAAGCTGTGGGAGGAGCGCGGCCTAAAAATGTGAAGGGGATTCTGGAAGATGCGCTCCAAAAGCTTCGGGTTGCCAGAAATGGTGACTAAGTTTTTAACTTGGAATGTCAATGGATTAAACTCACCACAGAAGAGAAAGAAAATTTTTCAATATTTAAAGCAATTTAAGACTGATGTTATTTGTTTACAAGAAACACATATTAGAGCTATGGACCAAAAGCATTTATTAAATTCAAGATTAGGTACACAATTTATTGCTTCCGCAGTTAACAAGAAAAATGGAGTGGTTATTTACGTTAAGAATACAATTACAGCAGAGTTAATTGAAGCAGATCAACAAGGAAGATATGTTATTGTGGACTTGTTAACAGAAGGCAAAAAAACTCTTTTGGTCAGATTATATGCTCCAAATCAACAGCAAGCTGATTTTTATAGTTTATTACACAGCAGGATTACCCAATTGGATTACAAATCTTTTATTTTTATGGGAGACTGGAATGGTGTCTTGAATGTACAAATGGATAAGAGTGGATCTTATAGAAGTACACCAAGTCATGCTAAATTGCCTAAATCTTTTTTTGAGATGATGGATGATATGGATTTACGTGATGTTTGGAGGGAGAGGAACTCACAAGAAAGGGACTATACTTTTTTTTCTGATAGACATCAATCTTTTTCCAGGATTGATTTTATATTATTGACTAATGATCATTTTTTTAGAACTAAGAAGATAAAGATTTGTTCAAGGACTATGTCTGATCACAGCCCAGTTTGGTTAGAGATTGGAAAAGACATTAGAGAACGACGCTCCTGGCGTTTAAATGAGAATTTGTTCAGAAATCAGAAAAATGTGGAAGAGTGTAAAAAACAGATGAAGGGTTTTTTTGAAACAAACATGCATAAGGGTAATTCTATGGAAATGGTATGGGATGCTAGTAAGGCGTATATGAGAGGTGTGTTGATATATCTTAACAATAAATATAGACGTAATTTGGAATTTAGGAGGAAAGAATTAGAGACAGAGATTAAGGAAAAAGAAAAGGTTTTAATTTTGAATCCATCGGATGTGAAGATTAAACAGACTATTAAGTTATTAAGAGGACAATTTGACAAGTTAATGGCTGATCAGGTGGCAACTAATTTACGGTTTGCAAGGCATAATACTTTTTGCAATGCCAATAAACCAGGTAGATGGTTAGCTTATATGCTAAGGAAGAAGCAAAGGGTTTCTAATATAGATAAAATAGAACATAAGGGAAAGATTGTGTATCAACAGAATCTTATCAAGGAAACCTTTGTTGATTTTTACTCTAAATTATATGCTAGAGATAAGATTAATGAAATGGACATTGATTTATATTTAAAAGACTTTAGCATCCCGGCTCTCACGCAAGAGCAAAAAGAAGAGATGAATCAGTTGATAACTGAGGAAGAAATATTTTTGGCAATTAAACAGTTAAAAGTAGGTAAAGCGCCAGGCACGGATGGTTTGACTGCTGCGTATTATAAAAATCTACAGTTTGAGATGATAAAGCCATTAAAGGAACTGTTTCAGACAATTCAAAAAGGGGGAGGAGTGCCTCCGTCTTGGAAAACTGCTTTTATTTCTTTAATCCCGAAAGAAGATCAGGACGTTACTCAAGCAAGAAATTATAGGCCAATATCACTTTTGAATACGGACTACAAGATATTTGCTAAGGTTTTAGCTAGTAGACTGATGAGGGTATTGCAACAGGTAATTCCTGGTGATGAAACTGGGTTTATAAGTGGTAGACAAATGAAAAACAATGTGAGACATATTGTTGATTTGTTGGAATTTTTGGAAAGGAATAACCAGATCTCTGCAGCATTGATCTTTTTGGATGCTGAAAAAGCCTTTGATCAATTGGATTGGAAATTTTTGCTGAAAGTATTAGATAAAATGAATTTTGGGGATGAA
>JAKJMR010004657.1:2393-16420 GCA_024449315.1 Daboia siamensis | reverse complement strand
CAGAGGTGCTCCGTCTACTCTTAGTGTCACCAGCCCAGTCTGTGTCCAAGTAAGTGGAGAGCTGGGCCGTCTTCCCCTTCTCTGGCTCCACAACAAGGAGAGCATCGGTCGTGCCCCTGAGGTACCTAAGTACCCTCTTAACAGCAGTCCAGTGGAAATCCTTTGGGTGTTCCACATGCCTGGACAGTAGATTCACAGCTAAAGCTATGTCAGGCCTGCTCCAATTGCTGATGTATAGCAAGGAGCCAATCACAGATCTGTAAAGCTTATTATCTGTCAACTCAGGACCGTCCTTGTGAGTGTGACTGTAATAGTCACTTTGTATCGGGCTACGCGTTGGGTTAGATTCTGCCATTTTGCATTTGGCCAATAACTCCTCAATCTTTTCTTTCTAAGATAGGGCGAACCCCTCCTTAGTGGCCAAGATGTGCACACCCAAGTACCTGTCGACCCGCCCCAAAGACTTCAGGGTAAACTTTTCCCCCAGAGCCTTGGCAAATTTATCACACTCTTCCTTGTCAGGCCCTATATAGGAGGTCGTCCACATAAACTAACACCCGTTCTGTGGTACCCTTGGAGTTGCGTGTGAAAACACATTCATCTGCATGGGATGCACTGAAACCAACTCGTTCTAAACTTTTTTTAAGGCAGTCGTACCATAGTTTTCCTGACTGCTTGAGGCCATATAACCCTTTTTGGAGCAGCCATGTGTTTCCCCCCTCCTGCTGGTAGCCAGGAGGGGCTCTCACGTAGATCTGCCGGTCCAAGTTGGTGTGGAGGTAAGTCGTCTGGATGTCGAATTGGAAGACTTCCTCCCCCAGAGCGGCTGCAGTTACGAGGGCAGCCTTGATGCTCTCTGCCCGGACAGTTGGAGAGTAGGTCTCCCCGTAGTCCTCCATGTAGCGCTGGGTGAACCCCTGAGCTACCAAACAGGTCTTATACAGGTAGAGGCCGTTGGCAAGTGGTTTGGCCTTGAAAACCCACCTTGTGCCAATGATTTTCCTCTCCTTTGGTGGTTGCTGGGGGGTGAAGACATTTAGCTTTCTTAGGCTTGCCATCTCCTGCTCCATCGCGAGCTGCCATTTCTCCTGTTCTTCGATGGGCAGCTCCTGGATGTCAGAGAAGGATTTTGGGGTGATCACAACGCTGTTGACGGACGCGATGTGCCCAATGTCGATTCTCTTTGGCGGGACCCCTTTGTTGGACCGCTTTGATCTCCTGACCTTCTGCCACTCATGGCCCTTTTCTTTTGCGGGTTCCACGTCCGCTGGCATTTCATAATTGGAACGTGTGGACCCTCGGTCCCAGGTGCTGGGTATCGCGGGTCTCTGAGGCATCGCTGGGGGTGAAGACGGCGTGTCTTCCCCCTTTGGACTGGACGGCTCATCCTCCCCATCTGAACCAGGTAGGATGACATCTTCGTCTTGTTCCTCACTTTCGTCGGTGGCAGGGTATGTGGTTGTCTCAGGTGATGTCGTGGTCGGTGTGTCCTTGCTGGGTCAGGTGACATATGGGCTCAGATCGTTTGAGTGAATCTGGGTCCAATTGGAGTCCTCTTCGAAGGAGGCAGATTGGGAAGTCACAGTCCTGCCCCCTTCTCCCAGGAAACGGTAGGCCTTGGAGCCAGGAGCATAGCCCAATAACCTTAGTCTCTGGGAGACAGATCTCCCCTTCTTCCGCAGTTGCTTGGGGATGTGCACCCAAGCGTAGAAGCCAAACACACGCAAGTGTCCTAGACTTGGTTTCCTACCGTGGACCAGGAAATATGGGGTCTGGTCCACAACACTGCTCCAGGTGCGGTTTAAGGTGTAATTGGCGTATTTTACCGCCTCTGCCCAATATGATTCTGCGACCCCAGCGTCCACAATCAGACTACGCACCATAATTTGCAGGATTCCATTTCTTTTCTCAGCTACGCCATTCTGAGCAGGAGTGAAGGGCGCTGTAAGAAAATGGCAGATGCCCTTACGCCTTACCCAGTCCTGGAATTTTCGGTTGCTCTGCAGTTTGCGATCTTGGTCTTATACTGGGTCTCTACAAAGTTGTACAGTGATCTTATGGCGTCAAAGGCTTCAGATTTTTCTGTGAGGGTATACACGTGGCCGTACCATGAAAAATCGTCAACGGCAGTGAGAAAATACTGTCTTTTCCCTAGGGATGGTGTGAATGGCCCAACCAAATCAACATGTACTAGTTGGTACGGGTATTGGGTCTTACGCAGTGATACCTTAGGGATGGGAGCAGCCTTCCTCTTTGCCCTCTTACAGATGGCACAATCCAGGAACACCTCACAATCCTTGAGCTGGACTCCCTCAGCAAACTCTCCCATCTTTTTAACCACAGGGAAGCTTGCATGACCTAATCTTCGGTGTAAGAGATGGGCACACTTATCGTGGAGCGGCTTCCCCACTGATACCCTCTTGGTTCAGGTGGCACCCGGTGGACTGTCCTCTTTGACTGGGTTCTCAGGGGAGAAGTATGGCAAACCATTTATGATGGTAATACTTCCAATGACCCTCTGGTTCCGGGTGACATGACCTCCCCCTTTGCGAAATAAAACTTCCACCCTGTCATCGTCACATAATTTGATAATGCTTAACAGATTGTTGGCAATGGAGGGAGCATGTAATACCCCTTCAACGTTTCCCAGCCCCGGTACAGAGACAGTGCCCTCCCCAACAACCAAAGCCTTATCACCATTGGCCACCTTGACAGATGAGTTAATTTTCTTTAACCTTTTAAAACCTTGTTTCATATTGGTAATGTGAGATGAAGCTCCAGAGTCCAGTAACCATAAGCCAGTGGGGCTATCAGCCTTTGTGGTGGGGGTGAGAGCAGAAGTACACACAAAATTGCCCTTGGCACTACCTTTGCCCCTGCCACGCCCCATTCCTTGTCCCTTGCCCCTTCCTTGATTGGGACCACGCTTGGAGGCTTGTTGGTGATGGGGGCAGTCCTTCTTCAGATGCCCCTCAGAGCCACAGATGAAACACTTAAGTAGAGCATTAACCTGCTCTGAGTTGTGGTGCCTCCTGCTGGCTTGCTGTATGGTGGCTCTGGTGTATTCTCCTGCATCTCTACGCCTCCTGTCCTCCTCAATGAGCCTCCCTGTGACGTAGGACAGAGTCATGGTTTCCTTCATTGTCCCCTCCAGTGAAACAATGAAAATGCTCCAATTTTTGTCCAGGGAAGCCAGAATGATAGCGACCATGTTCGCCTCAGGTACAAGGTAGTCTCTGAACATCAGTTCTGCCCTGAGCGACTTCAATTTTCCCAGGTGCTCGGCCATGTTAGCCCCAAACCTCAGCCTGGTGGTGTAAAACTCAGTTGTGAGTCTGCTGATCGAACCGATGCTGTTGCTGTTGAATAAATTGTATAATAACCCCCAAACTTCGCCAGCTGTGAGCCCATCTGGAATGCTGGGGTACAAGTTAGCATCCAGTGAGCTCAGTAGAGTGGTATATGCTTGTCTATGATACCATTCTTTTTGGGTCCCAAGGGAAGAGGTGGGGGATCCAGAACCATCTCTTGAGTCCCATCCTTTAATAGACATATCTGCACTTCTTTACTCCAACTGCTGAAATTCTCCCCCCCAAGATGCAGTTTTACAAAATTATTTGGGAGGGCAGAAGCAGATGAAAAGGAATTTTCCTTAGCCTTTTGTCCATTTCTATACATCTGTGAGTTCTCCATTGAGGTGAATGGAAAAGGGATCCCTCTGCTGGCAGGTGGTGGTATTTTCTCTGGTTTTTGGATGGCCCCGACAGTGCATGCTCAGAATTCATTTGAGCCCAGGAGGTGGAAGGAGCGGATGTCTCTCTCTCTGCCTCTAGGCCAGGCCCAGGCCTAGGCCTGCAGGCCGGGATTTGGGCCTGAAAAGGGGCTGAAGGCCACAGAAGCCCCGAAGATTCCTCCTAAAGCCCCCCTCCCCGGCACTGGAACACTCACCGGGGGGCGAAGACTGCAGGATGGGACCGGGATGGCACAGAGATGCCCAGGATCGCCCGGAGGAAACCATCGCTGGTCCTGAAGAAGCTGGAGGTGGCTGAAGACGGCGCTGGAGGAGGGGGCCTCATCTGGAGGCCCCCCGAAGACCATCTGGCAAGCAGGGCATCTGGGCAGCGGCGAAAAGTAGGTCGGAGGGCCCGGGCGTTTACTGGGGGTCCTCTGGCATTGCAAGACATAGCTGGGAGGCTCCAGGCCAGATGCCTCCCAGCAGTTAGGCCCCAGGGAGATGGTTGGAGTCCCCGGAGCTCCTCCGGGAGGCTCCTGGGGGTAGCGAGGGAGGCTGGCTACCCCCGATGTCAAGGCTGCGGTCATTTTGGCCTCCAGGGCCGCAACCAGGGTTCGGATAGTTGCTCCAATCTCTGCTGCAGTAGGCTCAGCTGGGCAGGCTTTGAGGCCATCATAGGCCTTGAGGCTTTCCGATGGGGAAGACTGGGCGGTTTCCATGCCACTTCGGCTGGCTGCCACCGATTGCTGGGCCTCGAGGCTTGGCTGAGGCCTATCAAACCACGTTGGTGTTCTGGGGGCCGCCATCTTGCTTCCGGTTGGCCCCGGAAGCTGCACATCACAGTTTGGCGGGAAATTTCCCGCCAAAAGCTCCGGGGCCCCGGGGTCCCCCAGGGTGGCCGGTGCCATGTTAGGGGGCCTCGTGGGCACTGTGGAAGGACTTACCCGGTGTCTAGAGGCCCCCTGCGCTGGTATCTCTCGTGGAGAGGCTTGTGGCATCCTTTGTGCTGCAAGGAGCATTCGGAGCAGCTCCCTGCATTCCCGTTCAGTCATCTGGTCCACATTGGGGGTGGCTTGGTCCCTGGCCACTTCCCCGGTGTCTAGGCAGTCTTGGGTGGACTGTAAGCCTTCCATGCTTCCCTCTGTGGCTTGCAGCTGTAGGGAGGCATGCGAAGAGGTCCCTGTCGCTCCTCTGGGGGAATAGAGGTCATCTATATTCTCACCTGGAGTGAAGCTTGCGTCAGGGGCTGGATGCAGGGCTGCTGTCCTTGATTGAAGACTCTTGGTTACAGTCGGGGATCTCCTGCCATCCGTCTCAAATGGATTCTCGCTGGAACCTCCAGGCATCTTGCTTCTAGCTGCTGGCTTAGAAGCGTTGCCTTAAACCATCCTCCTGCTACCAATTTGTGAGATGGCCTCATGAGACCGATGGTTCGTTAAGGTGCTTCCAAGAAAAAGGCAGCATGCAGGGATGCAATCAGATGAAGCTTTATTTAAAGATAGAGTAAAGAGAGTTCCCTGGCATGGAGGCATCCATGCCTGGATTGAGCTCATGGATCATTCCCAGAGGGAGCTTGAAGAAGAAAGCAACAAGAGGGGGGAGAGCAACCCCTGAGCAGAGGTTTTATGGGGGTCCCCAGGCCCTCCCTTACCAATGAGAGTGAGGGGGCTGGAGGACCATTAACTCTCTCCAATGGGGCTGCAGGGGCCGGAGACCCCTGACCCATCATCTTCTGATGACCTTTTTGGGGAACTGCCATGGCTGGCACAAAAACATCTAACACCCAGTGCCTCTTTTCTGCTCTTCATTTAGTCCTTCTTATAGGCCATTTCAACTCTCCAGTATTCAGTAAACCTTGGTTTATTGGCTTCAGTAGATCTTTTTCACTGTCCTTCATATGTTCTTCTAATGCCCTCTTTATGTATTTATTATATTTTAATCATTTTTATTTTTTTAAAAAATTGTCAGATGATGGACATGTGTTTATCCTAAGCGTGTTTAAACTCAAGCTCCTGATGATTAACCCACTACCTCCATTGGAAGTTGGTTCCAAATTTCCACTACTCTTTCTTGATTTAATAGTTTCTAACATTGCTTTTGAACTTCCCACCTGTCAGCTTGAAGTTATGCCCCTATGTTCTTGATTTTTGCTTAATATTGAAAATACTGTCTTCTAAAATCTTATTCATACCCTTAATATATTTAAATTTTTCAGTGATATTACCCTTTCCCTTCAGAAGCAGAAAGCTTGTACAGGAGAACTACTGTATAGTAGAAGCAAAGTTGGACTTCTCTGGAACTAGAGATGAGGGAATGTATGACTTGAAGTCAAGAAAACATTCAAAGAGCAGAGCAAAACTCTGCTTTGGTAAGAACAGTTAACCTATGAAATAGGTTGCCTTTAGAATTTGTGGGTGGTCCATCATTGGAAGCTTTTAATTAAGAAAAGACTGGATGGCCACATGTCTGGAATGGTATAGGGTCTCTTCCTTGAGCAGGGGGAGTGGAGTAGAAGACCTCCAAGGTCTAGGAATCTCTTGTTATTCTGTTATTATTATTAGGGAGTTGATATTAGATCAATATTATATTAGCTGTGTCTTCTAGTGAAAATGACCAAATCCTGTAAATTGACCATGCTAATAATCTTATTTTGCTTTAACTGTTGGGTTTTGAATCACTAAAACGCGGGAGAAATGCAACCCGGATGTTTTGACAAGATAAGGGAGCCACTTCAGAAGGGAAACGAAACTTCATGTGTTGAATTAATTGGTAAATGTGATTCATGACATATAAATAAGGGAAGGAAATTCTGTATGATATGGGAGTCAAGGGGAGGAGAATTCAGATTCTGGCATCCATTCATGAGTGCCAATGCTTTATTTCATTATTATAGACTTTTTAGATAAAACAATGCCTGAATGTTGTTTGAACTGTCTCATTAATCGGAACCACGACATCATGCCAGAACCTATTTTCCCTCAAACAACCTGCCACTGTTTCTAGCCTTGAGAGAAGCTGGCAAAGATTCAGGGGAGAATCTTTATCATGGGAAAAGAGAATCAGCTTGGAGATGGTGACCTGGCAGCTGCTGACAGCTCAGAGCAGGAATTAACAAGACAGCATGCTGTGGGAAGATGAGTTTTTGCAGGACTCCCATTTGGGGGCAGAACCCAAGCAGTTAGCAGAAATCAGCTGGTTGTCAGGCTGGAACCACTCCAGTGGAGACTACAAAGGCCTTGAGACTGCACTGCTGAAGCCCTCAAAAGCAGAATGGTGGAGAGATGCCAGACCATCTGCCACTGAGACTTTGGGTGAGTGGAAAATCCTGTCAGCAGACCAGACTGCCTGCTAGCCCCATGAGTCCCTCGCCAGGCCCTCCAGACCCACAGAGATGGAGGATCCCAGCCTGGGGCCTCTGCAGCAATGGGAGGTTGGGGAACCCCCTCAAGTGAAAGGACAACAACCTCTGAGCTTGCCCCAGGTAATAGAGGCCTTGCAACAGCTGGGGGTGGTGCAGAAGCCTGGAGATAAGAAGCTGGTGGGAGGACAACAACAGCAAGGGTGGCAGCAGCAGGGCCCAAATGTGCAACCCCTGAACATACAGCAGGACCAGTGGGGCCAGGAGCAGTGGGGGCCCTGGCAGCCATTAAATCAACAACCAGAGTGGGGCCAGCAGCAACTGGAGACACAATATCAGCAGTGGGGCCCCCAGCAAACATTTAACCAACAATCAGGGTGGTGCCAGCAGCAATGGGGGCCCCAGAAAGCAATGATGAGTCCACCCTTCAGAGCAATCTTCAATGGTGTTAAGGATTTGTTGTGCAGAGGTCTCCTTATGCTACCAAAGAGTTGCACAGACAAGGAAGGGTACTGAGAGCAGTAAGAGTCACACAGTAACCACAAGAGTACACTGAGTTGTAAAAAGCAAAAAGTATTTTACTTTGAGGTGGTGTAAGAACAAAAATGCACGGTCAAAAATAAACATTCCAGGTCATACACAATAGCAACAGTCCAAGGAGTAATCCAAAATACAAAGTCTTCTTACTGGTCCAGAGGTCAATACACAGTTCAGGTTTATCACAGTAGTAAACCAACAGTACAGAAAACAGTAATAGTAGAGAGAGTAGTTCCTAGCTTCCTCTTATGACCATGAGAACACTTACACACCCATTGGCCAATTAACATCTTAAAGACATAACATCATGGTTAATATATTTTCAACCCAACATTGTAGGCTATCACCATATGCCTAACATTCTCCCCTTTGGGTAGAATAATATATAACCTTTTACAATCTTATGCCAATTCTTTCACAACTAGCATTGTGTTGCACAGCACTTTGGACTTTAGTGAAATGATCCTCGATATTCACATCAGATGAACAATACTCTAGCTGTATTAATTTATCCTTAACACATTGTCTTACATTTAGATAACGAAGATCTGTATGTTTGGATTTTGTTCTGACTGCAGCATTGTTTGCCATTTTTATCACAGCTTGATTGTCCTCATACACAATAAATGGATCATTTACATTTAAACCCATATCCAACAGTAATTGTTTGTACACTAGCAGTTCTGTACATAACACTGATAGACATGAAAATTCAGCCTCCATTGTAGACAGGCTAATGTGCTTTTGCCTGATGGACTTCCATCCAATCAAATAATCACCCAACATTATAGCCAACCCTGAGGTTGATTTACGAGTGCTTGTATCAGAGGCAAAACTTGCATCTGCATATGCTGTAAAGATTAACTCACGATTTGGCTCTAAGTATAACGAGTAGTGAATAGTCTGCTTTAAATACCTCAACACTCGTTTAGCTGCTTGCCAGTGTCTAACAGTTGGTTCATTGTTGTACCTAGCCAATTGGTTTACACAGTAGGAAATGTCAGGTCTAGTCCAATTACTAAGATACATAAGGCTTCCTATCAAAGATTGGTACATAGTCTTATCAAATACAGGACTCTCAACATTAATGTCATTAAAACCCATAGCCATCGGAGTTTTTGCTGGTTTACACATTTTCATGTTGTATCCCTTTAATAACTGAGATATTTTACTGGCTTGCGAAACCTTGAAACCCCTATTCGTTTTCACAATATCTAACCCCAAATTGTGGCTTATTTCTCCAAAGTTCCTAATAGTGAATTTGTTTTGCAATCTTGAAATGATGTCCTTAGCTTCTAGCTCAGTTTTTGTTATGATTGCAATATCATCAGTGAATAATAGAAGAAAAGATAACACTCCATTGTGTTCTCTTCTAAACAAACATGAATCAGCATTATTGGCTACAAAATCTATTGCACTCAACTCATTGACTATACATTTATTCCACTCATAACCAGATTGTTTTAATCCATAGAGGCTTTTCTTTAACTTCCAACAATCATGGTCTCTATTATTAGTCAATCCTAGTGGTATTCTTAAATAAACAGTATGTTGCAATGGAGCATGTAAGTATGCAGTTTCCACATCTACATGATTAACCACATATTGGTTTTTAGCTGCCCATACTAAAGCTGCTCTTAAAGTAGTTGCCCTCAGACTGGGTGCAAACACCTCATCATAATCCTCAGTAGGCAACCAAACATGCCTTATGGGTGATAGTTCCATCTACTCCTTTCTTAATTTTATAAACCCATTTACATCCTATAGCTTGCTCACCAGGTGGCAGCTTTGCTTTTTCATAGACTTTAAGATCCTACAAAGACTTTAACTCCCTGTTCATTGCAGCTTTCCATGATGCCTGTTCCTTTTCAGGATACATCCTGATCACATCATAGTTAGAAGGCTCTAAATTAACTTGACATATTACACTGGCTTCATAGCAATCAGATGGACGTCTGATGCATGTTGAACGCCTAGGTAGCACAGGGCTTTGAATTTCTGATTCCTCTCCTTCCTCTGATTCATCTTTTATCTCCCCTATCTCCTCTTCATCTTTTATAATTACAGGAGATGTCTTATCATTACTAACTATGTCATCAGAGGTCCTCAAACACTAGAGGATCTATGTTAACAGTTTCTTGCTCTAACCTATCCCAGCCAATGTGCTCAAGGAATTTGGCACTTGCACTATTATATATATTAGTTGTGCCTTGTTCCCAGAAACGATAGGTTCTATGATTAGATTTGTAACCTACAAAGTATAATTGCCTAGCCCTATGTTGGCCTTTACTCCTGAGTTGTGCAGGAATATGGACCCATGCTGGGGTGCCAAACGTGTGCAGAAAATCAAGGTTTGGTTTTCTACCATGCTATAGCGTATATGGCATTTTACCAGTAGAAGTATTAACCACTATATTTAGAACATGGTTTGCACATTTTGCTGCCTCCCCCCCAGTCTCTCTGTCAAGCCTGAATCTTTTAACATGGTTCTCATCATGGCTTGTAATGTTTGCCCACATCTCTCAATGAATGCATTATGTTAAGGCCTATAAGGGGCTGAATGTTTATGCTCAATGCCAGCTGATTCTAGCATATCAACAAAGCGTTTGTTTGTAAATTCAGTGCCATTATCAGTAATTATGCACTGAACCTTTCTCTTTGTTTTCCTCTCAACAAACTTCAGCCAGTTTGTAAATTGTTGGCAAGTGTCTGCCTTTGACTTAAGCAGATAACAAAAACCATAACGAGAGTAATGGTCAAGGATACTTAAAATATCACATGATCCTCCTAAACTAGGCTTCATGGGTCCAATTAGATCTGCAAACACAACTTCCAAAGGTACAGTTGTTTTGAAACCATTTAACCTATTTGCAGGAGTTGCCTTATTCTTTACGTGATTACAGGCATTGCAATTCAAATACTTCCTACATGGCTTCAGTTTAATTCTTTGTACTAACTCAACTGTTTTACGTAGTGAGTTAAAGTTTATATGCCCTAACCGCCTATACAATAAATGTATACACTCATCATATGGCTTTTTGTTCTCACATATAGAGTTGGCTTTAACTGTACTAACTGGGTTACCAGTGAGAACAAACAAACCATTTTTTAGGCTAGCAGTTACACAGGTTCCATTTCTTTCTATAGTGCATTGCTCCCCTTTGAATGTTACCACAAACCCAACTTTAACCAATTCCCTTACGGATAACAGGTTGAATCTTAGTTTAGGTATATATATAACATAGGTAACTGTTCATTAATTACCTTCACTAGAGGAATTACCTTCACTAGAGGCCTTCATCCTCCAACCATTTGCCAGTGAAACATGTTGGTTGCTGTTTTGCATATTAACAAACCTATCTTTCACTTTAGTAATGCATTGTGAAGCCCCACTATCAACTACCCACAACTCGTTCTTTCTGGATGTTTGTTCACCAGAAACAGCCAAAACAGTGCCCTTCTTAGCCTTCCCACTGCTATTCACATTCTATTTTTTACCCTTCCTACAGAATTTGGCTATATGCCCTCTAGCCCCACAAGAATAACATTTCTTGACATTGTAAACAGTGGTAAATTGCTGCTCCTCTAGTGGCTGTGTCTCTCTCAGCTGGTCTCTGTCACGCCTTCTTCTGGACTCTTCCAGCAGTCTTCCAGTAATGTTAGTTAATGTCAGTTTCTCTCTGGTTAGGACTTCCAAAGAAGAAACATACTCGTCATAACTTTCATCCGAAGAGGATAAGACAATGTAGACCTGATGCAACTCTGAAAAAATCAGCTCCTTTTCATGAAGTTCTTGAAAAGTTGCCTTCATCTAGTTTAAATGGGTCAGCATATCTCCATTCTTCTGCAGACGAGCCCTAAACAGCTTACGTGTAAGGTGTATATGTGCACCCACACTGTCTCGAACATAAAGCCTTCGCAAAACATCCCAACACTTAGCAGCAGACTCCTCACCATGAATATGGACAAGCTGCTGGTCACTCAGTATTAGTCCAATAATGCAAAGAGCCTTCTCATTGTTACGTTTAAAGTCATCTATCTTCTTTGCATTCTCTTCGTCATCTGGATCCCAGGCAGTAGTACCTGGTGGGTTATTAACTACAGTCCATAGTCCTTCCTTGCGCAAAAGCAAGCAACATTTTGTGGACCAGGAAACATAGTTTGTCCCATCCAACCGGGTTATCCAGGAGATGCCTGACAACTGTTCTTGTGCCATTATTACACCAGATAGCTAACACAAACTCAGCTAGGATACTGTGTGTACTAACTCTCAGTACAGGCCTGGGCCCATAACCAGTGTTAAGGATTTGTTTTTGCAGAGGTCTCCTTGTGCTACCAAAGAGTTGCACAGACAAGGAAGGGTACTGAGAGCAGTAAGAGTCACACAGTAACCACAAGAGTACACTGAGTTGTAAAAAGCAAAAAGTATTTTACTTTGAGGTGGTGTAAGAACAAAAATGCACGGTCAAAAATAAACAGTCCAGGTCATACACAATAGCAACAGTCCAAGGAGTAATCCAAAATACAAAGTCTTCTTACTGGTCCAGAAGAGAAAGCAGTGAATTCAGAGAGAGAGAAGCTACTTTCCTAGCTTCCTTTTATGGCCATGAGAACACTTACACACCATTGGCCAATTAACATTTTAAAGACATAACATCATGGTTAATATATTTTCAACCCAACATTGTAGGCTATCACCATATGCCTAACAAATGAGAACCCAAACAAACTGATTTTCTTCCTCAACCAAGTATGCTCTCACTTGAATCGCTGGGCCCATCTCTACCCAGACCCAGGTGCTATGGTCGATGTGATTGCGTCCACCCTAGATGGAGAAGCATCCGAATGGTTGAACAATTTATATAATGAGCAGGCCCCTGAGTTGGAGGACCCCCACCTTTTCCTCCTAGGGCTTAGGGAAAGATCCATGGAGGACCCATCCATTGCCCTCAAAGCAGAACAACAAATCCACAAGATAAAACAAGCTGACCGGACTGCCCTGGAGTATGTGCAGGAGTTTTGAAAGATGGCCAGTTGGATAGCGAGATGGCCTGAGCAATCCATAATTTACCTTTTTAGAGAAGGCTTAGATGACCACCTTTCTCAGGCATATATCTACCGAGCTGTGCCTGACCAGGCAGTGGTGAAATTAGATGCCCACTTTAAGAAGCCTCTCCTACCTGAAGGTCAGAACAACCCAAATGGCAATCACTCCCATGAAAATCTCCAGCTACTGGGACTTCCGGGTGGCAAGGCGCCGCCGCCGACAGCTGCTTTTAGCTTGTCAGCTTCGCGGCTTTGTAGAACCGCCGAAAACAGCGCCGATCAGCTGTTTCGGCGGTTCGAAAGCCCCCTCCTCGGGAGAAGAGGAGGGGGTGAGTTTCCAAGTAGGGGAAGGGCTCTCTGGGGCCGTCAGGGCTTAAAGCTCTGGCGGCTGGAAGATTGAGCCCCCCCCGAAGCTTGGATTTCTCCGGGCCGCGCAGCGCGTCTGCTCCGCTTTTCCTGGAGCAGAACAAGGCGAACGCAACCATCCCTGCCTACAAGAATGGACTTTGGAAGATAATGGAAGCAGGCAGAGCGATGCAAGAGAACAAGGAGTAAGTGAACTTTTGAACTTTGGCTCAATCCACATTGAAGACTTAGAAAGTGAAAGTGCGTAGTTGCAAAAGGGGGAAAAAATGGCGGCTAAATCTTCTTCTAAACTTCCTAAAACTGCGGGGGCTTCCCCCCTGCCGCATTCTTCAGCACAAGTGTTAGCACCTCCTGCACCTCTACCTTCGCCTGTCTTAACAGTTAAAGTTTTGGAAGATGCTTTGGAAAAACATTCACAGCATTTGGCTGAGATGATAGATGAGAAGATGGATGAGAAGCTGACAGAAAAATTTACAGTAATGAGGGAGGACATCTTGCTTGCATTTCAAGGCATGGCGATATGTATTGAACGCCTTGACGAAAGAGTGGAGGATCTCACTCAAAATAATACTAAACTGGATGCAAAGATACTAGAGACTGAGAATGTGGTGGATAAAATTGATTATGACTTGACATTGGTACAATATCATGAAATGGAGTTTGCTGTGAGGATAAGGGGCCTTAAGGAGAATTTAAAGGAAGATTTGAAAAAATTGGTTTCTGTGTTAAGAAAGAAGCAAAGGGTTTCTAATATAGATAAAATAGAACATAAGGGAAAGATTGTGTATCAACAGAATCTTATTAAGGAAACCTTTGTTGATTTTTTTTCTAAATTATATGCTAGTGATAAGATTAATGAAACGGACATTGATTTATATTTGAAAGATTTTAGCATCCCGGTTCTTACGCAAGACCAAAAAGAAGAAATGAATCAGTTGATAACTGAGGAAGAAATATACTTGGCAATTAAACAGTTAAAAGTAGGTA